>CM039508.1:3819017-4020410 GCA_022432975.1 Begonia masoniana | reverse complement strand
AGAAACTTGAATTAAGAACATAAATATTCATAACAAAGTTCGCGCCTCGAACCTAGAACAGAAAAACTTGTCATGATAAAATTAAAGAAAAACGACCGAGAAAACTAAAATAATTCATGCTAGAAGAAAAGAGGAGAAACAAAAAACTAGGAACTGTGCGGAGTTCCTTCGTCCTCGCTAATTGCTTTGATCCGGATTCCGATGTCTTCTGTAGGGTTTTCTCACCGTTCGTTATATCTTTCACTTGGCCCTTCAGCCTTTTATCTTGCCGAATAGGGCGCGGGTCAGCAATCAACGGACGAGATCGATCCGATCAATAAGTATAAAAATTGAATTTAAGTGTTTTCGCACAACGATCGATCGCGGTATGATCCGATCGACGTGGTTTACACGAATGAGGAACGAAATTTATGCTGATGCGAACGACGTGGTACAATGCCGATCGTTAGGCCGTCTCTGGAATTTTTGTTGTAACTTTCCGCATACCGATCGATCGGGACAATGCCCGATCGATCGGGCGACTCTGAAATTTTTCTTTGTTGATGGTGGGGTCACGATCGATGTGGTTGAGACCGATCGATCGTGACCTTTTCTTCTTTTCTTCTTTTTTCTCTTTACTTCTATTTCGAACCAAATCCGCTATTACCTGGTACAAACTAAATCCCCGCCCGTCTCAGAACAACATTACTAAACGCAAAACTTAAGGAAACAACTAATCGAAACAAGAATAAAACGCCCGAATAAGTGTGCAAAATACACTTATCAAAACGAGCCACTAAAAAAGGGTTGCTGGAAACTGAAGAACGACACCAAGCACGGGAGGGCGCTAAAGAAGGAAATGAAGAGTACGACTGGAGCTGTCCTGAGGGTGAAGATGTGCTTGATGCGAAGATGCTGCAACCCTTACGATGAATGAAAACATGTTGGGAGGTGATTCTGGAGCATCTTACCAGGTTCGAAACTGGAGTATTTTTCTCTGACACGGTTCGGGGTTTGGCATTGTCAAAAAATGGGGAAAACAGCTCACATTTCCAAAATAATTGGAAAATGAGGAAAGGTTATCCAGACCAACACAGGATGTAAGTTGGTGCTTTAAAAGATGTCAGGGACACGTTCCAGATATTAGACGAAGTTAAATCAGTGGGCTCTTGATGAGGCTGGTTTCAAGAGCAACTTTGCTGGTGGAAAATAGGAAGCTTAGCACAAGGTCGCTAATCATACGAATGGATCAAAAAGTCTAGCTTTATGGACGAGAAAGTGACTGTGAAAGAAGCACAATAAATGCGCACAAGATGACTCATCATTGAGTTATGGCACAAGACGGCTGGGTAACATGAGCGAAATGGCCTTCAATTGCTTGGCAAAGGGTTGTTTGTCAACATCTCAGAAATGACCTCTATCAAGTTGATTCATTGTTTGGCGGGAAAACACCCTATAGTTGCTTGAAGAGACTTCTGCATCAAGGAAACCAAACGGGCTACAAGTTGTTACTCAGATGTCTGTGGTCCCATGTCAACGAAAACGTTAGGAGTGCCAATAACATGGTCACATTTATTGCTGATCCTCAAGGAATTTTGAGCTTAGTACTCAAGACCAAAGATGAGGTGTTTAAAACGTTTTCAAACAGTTTATGCTTCCACAGCGCAGAAACTGGAAAGACATTAAAATGCATTCACACTGACATTTGTGGTGAATATAGGGTCTTTTCGACGAATATTGCAAGATGCATGGTCAGACACGAAAGATCTTTGCCAAAAACTCCTCAACAAATGGCGTTTGCATAAGAATGAACCGCACTATTTTGGGAGATAGGTGCATGCTAAGCACATTCAAGCTTCCCAATCATTCTGGGGAGAAGCATGAATACGCATTTAATATCATCACTGTCTCCATCAACACCTCTGAGTGGAGAAGTGCCCAAACACCTATGGACAGGAAGACATCTCTTTATAAACTTTAACGCTTGGATGCAGAGCATTCTTCCTATCCTAGATGAAAGGTCCAAGCTAGACAGCACCGCTAAGGAAATGCTATTTCCTCGTTATACGGAAGTGCTGCATTCAGCATATAGGCTTGGTATCTAGTTGATCAAGAACTTGTAAGGAGCCAAGATGGTTGTCTTCTTTGAAATCAACATTGAAGACAAGTATAAAAGTTGGAGATCACTGAAGAGCTCCGTAAGTTGGTCTTGAGCAATCAACTTTAAAGGAGATGCTTGGAGAATCTAGTGATCAGCGCTGATGATGTTTACCATGAGAAACCGTTGCAGACCAGAGTTAAGAAGGTCAACAAAGATCGTCTCCACGAGAAAATACTCGTGAACGAGTAGGTGATGATACTGATGGCGAGAACCCTGAGTGCATAATGAAGCTATAGCGCACAACAAAAAAAAAGATTGGTTTTACTGCGATCAAGATGAGATGAGATCATTGCATGAGACATACTTACGAGTGGATTCGCTTCCAAAGGGAGAAAAGGCACTCAAGAATACAATGGGTAGATAGACTCAAAACAAAATAAAAAAAAAAAACGAAAAATTCACAACCAAAGTTACGGCACGACTGGTCTAAAAGGCTTGGACAGAAGACGGGGGCTTGGCTTTGAGGAAATTTTTTTCACATCTGTTGTGACAATGTCATCCATACGAGTGTACTTGGATTAGCCTCAGTCTTGATTGGAGAGCGACGCAACTCGATGTGAAGCCTTTGCCTTCGTGCATGTTGTTAGAATAAGAGATTTTACTGGAACAGTCATAAGGTTCGTTTGTCCATGAAAGGACATCTGTGTTAAATTGAAAAAGAGTCTGTATGGATAAATCAAGCCCCAAGACAATGGTAACAAAGAATTTGATTTTCTTTATGGGAACTCAAGGGTACAAGAAAACTCCTCCTACCATGTGTGTTTTGTGAAAAAGTTCACGATGTTGCATTATAATCTCCTACTCTATTAGACAACATGCTGATTGTGGTCCCAGACAAAGAAAAAATTGTTAGTTCAAAGAACTTAACAAGTCTTTTACCATGAAAAACTTGGATCGGCGAAACAGATGCTTGGGGAGATACACTCGTGAATATGAATAATAAATTATGGTCTCACAAGAAATATATTCCAGAAGTTCTCAGCCGATTCAATATGGATACGGAAAAGCCGGTCCGCACTTCTCTTGCTAACAGTTTTCAAACTTACTTTCTGAATAAGCCTTCCCTGCAGAAGGAAAAGAAAAATGCAGAGAAGTTCCATATGCATCAGTGTTGCCACTTGATGTATGTCCTGGTTTGTACGAGACCCTGATTTTCACATTGTGTTGGAGTATCCTTCAATTTATAACACATCCGCAGGGAGCATTGGAAATGCGGTTAGTGGATTCTTAGTTATCTTAAAGTACTTCGATACAGTCGTGTGTTTTTGAAGTGAGAAGCTTGTGGTAGGCCTATACTGATGCCGACACTGCTGGAGAAATCTGATTCCAACATCAACATCATGGTATTTTTTTACTTTTGGAGTGGAGCTTTTCATGGCAATCTAAGAGACATGTTCCAGTTCCCAGTGGCCTACAACAAAGCTGAGTTTATGGTGGCTACAGAAGCCCTGCAAAGAAATTTTGGGTGGATGTAAAACATTTCTGACGAAATTATTTCATACAAGTATGTATATATGTTTGCGACAGTCCAGTGCTAGTCATCTAGCAAGCAAGCTTTCATTCGAAGTCAAAGCACATAGATATCAGTATCATTGTACGAGTGTGTTGGCTAACAACAAGTATATCTTGAGAAATCCACACTGACGATAAATGGCTTTGACATAATGGAGCAAGATATTGCAGAAGAATAAACAGCATCTTCAAACTTTCGCACGATGTAGATACCTCATCCATACCTGGGAGGCGAGATTTTTAAATGTCTCTATTTAGATAAGGGACCTCCTCATTTATTTCTCATGAAATTAATGGAGAAGGAGACGAATACTAAATTGGCTTTCGGTCCTACAAACATCTCATAATAATGATGATGTTGAAATGAAGAGGTTGCGGCTGTGCGCATCTTTTTCAATTGGCGTAGTTCACATTCCTTATTCTATAATGTGTCACTCAACTCTCTATAATAGTGGTTTTGAGACACACTTCACTCACCGAAGCAGAAAAAAACAAGCTTCCATGAAGAGGGAGAGAAATAGAGTGAGGTTGTTGGAGGAGAGAAGAGAAAGGTGTGAGAGAAAAATAGTATGTGTTTCAATTGTGCATAAGTGATAAGTCACGATTGTGATTTCTCTTATTGAATATTTTTAGGATATTTCGTATCTAGAAAATATTATAAAATCCTATTTTTTTATAAGAATCTTCTGGACTCGGTCCACCGGGTTTTTTCCCGATTGTGGGTTCCCGTAAAAATTCTCGTGTTCTTTGACTATTTTCTCTTATTCTGCCGTTATATTTTAACGACAGTGGAAAAATATTCCTGAGAGTTTTCGGATCGCATCTGCTACGTTTCTCGTACCGCTTATTGAAGTGGGGTTCCCTGCAATAGTTTCTTTATTATTTTCCCAATCGACTTCTCCAGAAGTGGGGCGACAGGGGACGATTCAAGGAAACCAGTATCCATTTGAATTTCCTCTTCTTTTTTCTGTGATTTTATATATTAGTAGCATTAATTTCCCATCAATCCGGCAATCAAAAGTCTATCATCGTTTCGGGATGTAATTTTGGCACTACCAAGTAAGGAAGATCCATGCCTTATCGAAACTCACAACTGACGTATCTCTCCAGTACTTTTACCTTTTTGAGCATTCCAGTTTTTACTTTGAAAACTAATCCACTTTTTTAGCTTTTCATTATCCATTTATTCATTAATCATCAAAATGCCTTGAACATCCATGTCCTAGGGGGATTCAAAAGTTAATGGCCGTGAACATTTCCCCGGACCAATCATCTGCTCCGAGACCCTTTGCTCCCTTCGATTTGCCTGCGAAGTGAATGCTTTGTGGAAATATGAGTTCCTCGCTTCCAACATCTGTGCCGTCCCTGACTGTGGTTTCTTGCTTAGGCCAGCTTAAAAGATTGCCCTTCAAGATTGGTGTCTTGTTATGGTATTCATGGCCCCGACTTTAATCCCTCCACTCTGTATTTTTCTTTGTGTTTTCCACCCTCACAGCTAACCTTACACCCACAATCTATGATTGTTACTCATTTATGTATTGAGTGATGTCCAATCCATGGACATCCTTTTCTATTGTTTGCCCCATCAACATGAGGATTTCATCCTATCAAGTTATCCTTGATTTTCTGTATAGGATTAATTACTTAATTACTCTTGATTTTATCACTTAGACTTTGGGGTAAATTCCAAAATACTCATAATTATGGTTATTTCTCAAACTAAAATTCATCCCAGTCAAAACTTGAACTATTTACAAACTTTCAAAGAAAACCCCACGGGCCGCATGCCCCCTAATTCTCTTCGGGGGTCCCGACTTCATGATCGCGGCCCCCTCCATGTCACGAGACCCCTCCACGTGTGCTGCCAGACCGTCCATTTCGGCGGATGATCAAATGCGGGTCCCTCCGCATTTCATGGGATCAGATGGGGGGGCGTTGCCCGCTCGCAGTGCGCTCCCCACGCGAAACAACTCGGGGGGCCACGCCACTATTCGCCCGCCGCTCATCACATGCGATTTGAACTCTGAGGGACTGGATCCCCCTAACACCGTGCAATGCACATTACGAACTTGGGGGTCTTAATCTGACTCAGCCCCCCGTTTTTTCGTAGAAAATTTAATCTGGGGCCAAATTTCCACTCCTGCCCCCCGGTTTTCCATGTTTATACGCAGGGGGCCAAATTATACACTTGGCCCCCCACAATATAAACCTAGTTATAAACACGTGGGCCGAATTCTAACTCGCCCCCAACATATGCCCCTCTTTCTAAAAAGGGTAGCGTGAAAATTTAACAAGCAGGGGCCGAAGCGTCGTCGTTGGTATTTAAAAAAAAAAAAAAAAAAAAAAATTTCGCCCCTGTTTCGCTCCTCCGCATTCTTAAACGAGGAAGGAGAAGGGCGAATTTTTTGAATTTTTTCTAACAATTGCAAGATCGCAAGACGGCCCCCTCAGCATCGAAAATCCTCAACTCGACCTTCTTAAGCCAAAAAAATTCTCAGCGTCGAAACCCTAATCCCCCGGCGTAAAACCATATCGTCGAAAATATCAAATCCCCTAAAATCGATCCTCTAATCCTCTGAAAATCTCCAACCCGACCCTTCTACAAGCCAAAAATCCTCACAACCGAGCTGTTTATTGCCGAAACATCGGAACGACCTCCAACATCGGAGCCATTTTGTCCTGACAATCCGAGGCGTGACACCAAATACGTCAAACGTCCGCACCATTTGACACAAAGCCTTGCCCCTCAAACCGGGGACCACCATCAAACCGGCCATGATCTTTGTCACAAGGTCCTCTTGGCCGAAGTGCCCCGACCGGACTGCCGGTTACTGTCTCGTTCAATTTGCGAACCGAGTAGTGTAACAAGGTGTGTCGTCGGGATATGTCACTCCGGCCACTTATTTATTGAAAGACTGTCACTTCACTGGTTGGGAGGATCTTGTGCGATCTAGAAATGTGGGGTGGGGGTGGTTCACAGATTGTGGGCAAGGGCTATATAACATGATGGGGACCTGACATGTGATCGTAGGTTTGTTCGCTTGAGTTTTATGCGAACTTGATGGCTCGAGCCCAGGAGGAGGGTGCAGAATCATATGGTTCGTTGGTAAGGTATTAGTTTGTGTTTGTTCCTGAGGCATTCGAACGACTTGCGTGCTCTGGATTGGGGATGAGCGGTCATAGATAGCTCACAATATTATCACGCTTCTCGAGATGGATTTTCGCTAGCACACCGGAGGGATTGCAATTTCTCTACAGATTCACTTCAATTCAGAGATTGAAAAATTCACCAAACCGAACTCCGAAAAAGTTGAACGACCAAGCTCGGTTGTTCACACCTTATAAGCCACTTGCTGCTCCAGCGAGGGATTGCCATAGAGATCTAGTCAACTGATGGATCTCTATGTGTGGGAAATGTACAACAGCACGCTCTTCAACACCCTGGTTCATGAATATGGGCACATACAAGAGATTGCACGAACACTGCACAAAAATTTGTCGTATGGTCATGATTGGCGTCGTGCAGCGATCCTATTACGTCATCGGCTCCTTTTCACTTTTTAGATTGAATGGTTATCTCTAATTCGTGGTTTTTGACATAATAATCTTTTATTTCGGCGTTCAACTCTTTCAAATGGCATATTCTCTAGGATCAACAAGAATGTTGCGGCTGTTCGGCAGCTTTCATTGCGTCTTTCCCATTCCTTATTCTAAGGAATGTGTCACCAAAGCTCTCTATAAATAGATGGTTTTGAGACACCGTCAATCTCACCGACTCAAGAAGAAAACAAGCTTCAGTGAAGAGGGTCGAAGAGAAGATAGTATTTTTGAGTAATAGAAGAGAACGGTTTTAGAGAAACAAATATTATGGTGCGTTTTTGTGCTAGTGAGAAGTCACGAGTGGTGATTTCTCTTAGTGAATTTTTTTTAGGATATTCGATATCTATAAAAATCTTTACATCCTATTTTTTTATAATGAATCTTCTGGACTCGGTTCCCCGTGGTTTTTTCTTCCTTCCCGATTTTGGTATCCACGTAAAATGCTCGGTGTTCTTTTGACTATTTTCTCCTTAGTCTTGGCCGTATATAAATTGTACGACAGTGGAAAATTGGCCTGAATTTTTCTCGGATCGCATCTGCTATCGTTTCGCGTACCGCTTATTGAAGTGGGTTTCCCGTCAATTTTCTTTCTTATTTTCCCATCTCTCTCCAGAAGGTGGGCGACAGTGGACAGATTAAAGGAACAACAGTAATCCTTTGATGTCCCCGTCTTTTTCTGTGATTTATATTAGTAGCCTTACATTTCCATCATCAGGCACTCAATAAAATTCTATCATCGTTGCGGGATGAATATTTGCACTTAGCCATAAGGAGATCACCTTCCGTATCGAAACTCAATACTGACGGAAATTTTCCCCTTTTTTCTCCAGGTACTTTTACCTTTTGAGCAGTCATTTTTTTACTTTGAAAACCTATCCGTACTTTTTAGCTGTTTCAAATTATCCTTTATATTCATTAACTCATCAAATGCCTTGACCAAAAAAAAAAAATCCATGTCTAGGAGGGATTGATTCAAAAAGTTTAATATGCCGTGAACATTTTCCCCGGACCAATCATCTGCGGCGAGACCCTTTGCTCCTTCGATTTGCGCGAGAAGTGATGCTTGTGAAATCGTAGTTCTCGCTTCCAAACATCTGGGCGTCCTGCCTGTGGTTTCTTCTTAGCCGCTTAAAAGATTGCCCTTCAAGATTGGTGTCTTGTATGTATTTCAATGGCCCCACTTTAATCCCTCCACTGTATTTTCTTTGTTTGTTTCCACCCTCAAAGCTAACCTTAACACACCCCCAAATCTAATGAGTGTTACTCATTTTATGTATTGATTGATGCCAATCATGGACAGCATTTCTAATGTTTGCCCCCCATCAACATGATGATTCCATCCTATCAAGTTATCCTTGATTTTCTGTGATTAGGGATTAAATTCCTTAATTACTTCTTGATTTCCTTATATCTTTTGGGGGTAATGCCAAATTACGCAATGAATGATGTTATTTCGCAAAAAAAACTAAATTCATCCCAGTCAAAACTTTGAACTATTGAAAACTGTCAAAATAAACCCAACAGAGGGCCGCATGCCCCCCCATTCTATTCGGGGGGCCCGACTTCATATCGCGGCCCCCTCCATGTCACGAGACCCTCGCCCGTGTGGGCCCTCCGATCCATTCGTTGGATGAATCAAATTGCGGTCCCTCCGATTCATGTAGAAGATGCGGGGCTTTGGCCCTTCGCAGTGCGCTCCACGCGAAACAACTCTTGGCCACGCCACATATTCGGTACCCGCCCATCACTGCGATTTGAACGCTGAGGGACTGTATCACCCTAACCACGTCAATGCACATGACTGAACTTGGGGGTTCTAAATCTAGCCTCCGCCCCCCCTCCCCGTTTGTCGTCGAAAATTTATCTGAGGGGCCAAATTTCCAACTCGGCCCCCCTATTTTTCATGTTACATAGCAGCGGCCAAAATTATACCTTGGCCCCCACATTAAACCTATTCAAACACTGTGGCCGACAATTCTAACTCGGCCCCCAACGAGTCCCCTCTTCTAAAGAAGGGGAGCTGAAATTTACGCAGGGGCGATCGGTCGTGGTATTTAAAATTTTTCGGCCCCTGTTCTCCCTCCGCATTCTGAAACCCCCAGAGAGGAGAAGGGCGAATTGTGTGAATTTTTCTAAAAAATTGCAAGAATCGCAAGAAGTCGGCCCTCAGCATCGAGAAATCCTCAAACTCGAAGCCTTCCGAAAGCCAAAAATTCTCAGCGTTCGAGACCCTCAATCCCCGCGAAAACCCTACTATCGCGAAAATCCATCCCCTAAAATCGATCCTTCTCATCTCTGAAAATCTCCAACCCGACCTTCAAGCCAAAAATCCGCAAACCCCGAGCATGTTATTGCCGAAAATCGAAAGACCTCCAAAATCTCGACCATTTTGTCTGCCAATCCGAGGCATGGACACCAAATACGTTTTCAAATACCGTCCTCACACCATTTGACACAAGGAAAACGCTTGCCCTTCAAACCGGACCACCATCAACCGACCAGATCTTTTGTCACAATGTCCCTTGCCGAAGTGCCCCGACCCACTGCCCGGTTACTTCCGATCAATTTTCGAACCGAGGGATTTGTAACCAAGGGGTTCGTCGGATATTCACTCTCCGGCACTTATTTATGAAAAAGACTGTCAACTTCACTGGTTGGGGAATCTTTGCAGATCTAGGAACTGTTTCACAGAATTGGGTTTTGCAAGGCTATATAACATTAGTGGAGAGACTTTGATTCGAGTTGTTCGCTGTATTTTATCGACTTGACCACCCGAGGAGGGGGGGTCATGAGTCATATGTCGGGGTAAGTATATTAGTTGTTTTTTCCTTGATGCAAAGAGCTCTAAGAATTTCCTCATGGAGATAGGCTCACAATATTATCACCTTCTCGATAGTGTGATTCGCTAGCACAGTACCCGGAGGGATTGCAATTTCTCTACCAGATTCCCGTTCAATTCCGATTTGAAAAATTCACACCAAACCGAAATCGAAAAAGTTTAACGCCAAAGCTCGGGGTTGTTTCACAACCTTTATAAGCCACGTGCTGCTGCCGAGGGATGACCATAGAGATCTATTCCAACTGGATGGATCGCTCGTGATGTAGAAGATGTAACACAGCACGCTCTGCAAACCCCGGGGTCATGATATTGGCACATACAAGAGATTGCACGAACCGCACCAAACTTTGTCGTATGGTACATTGATTGGCGGCTCGTGTCAGCGATACACGGAGTCGTCAACGGCTTCCTTTCCACTTTTAGTGAATTTTATCTCTAATTCTTGTTTTACAGAATAATCTTTTATTCGTCTTTCACTACTTTCAAAAGATGCATCTTCTTCTAGTAACAAAAAATTCCATATGATTTCTTCCAGTACCTTAAGCTTTCAAAACCTTATCATCGTCCAAGAAACTGGTGTTCGAAGCTGATCGTCGAGAGTTCTGGAGTCGAACACATAGTATTTGTTTCATTTTTACATCGAGCACTCATCACCATTGCAGAGTCTCGTTCCGAAGATAACTTCAATTTCGGCATCACTTCTACTTTCCGCGCGATTCAAACCAACCCGCTATCTGGATCATGATCTATCGTCCTTGCTAAAACAGCAAATTGGTCTGCGGTAAAGAAAATTTGTGAAATTTCAGTGATTCGGAATGGAGAAGGAGCTCCTTAATAATAAGGAGTTTCGGCCCCGCGATATAGTCTACGCGGCCCCCGCCGCGTCTTGCAAAATTGTTGTACCGGGGGCTAACATCGAACATGGCCCCGGCCGAAATCCCATCCACAGATCAATTAGTGAGATGTGATGGGATTTCCGGGGGCCGCGAATGGATATGCCCCCTCAATTCCCACCAATCAATTTTTGGATCTTTGTAGGAGATTTCAGGTGCTCGCGATCTCCTTTTTCCCCATCTTCCATTCATAGCTTTATTGATTTGTGGATAGACCTCTGGGCCGGTTAGAATTTTTTGGCCCTTGGCGCGTATAGAATATTGAACAATGAGGGGCCGTGGAGTTGGTAATCTGGCCCCCCCCTTTTAAATTCTCTACACAAAACGGGGGGTCGAGTCCGATATGCGGCCCCCCGAGTTGGTCCTGTGCATTACCTTGCGATGTTGATCCAGTCCCTGCTTTTCAAGGCCCCGGGTGATGCCGGGCTGAACTTTTGGCGTGGCCCCTCGAATGTTTTCGCGTTGATCGCACTTCAAGAGGGCCAGAGCCTCTCGCATCTTCGCCGGACATTCGGGGGTCGCAATATGAAGTCGGCCTCCACCGAGAGTTATTTTGACAGTTTTTCATAGTTCAAGGTTTTAATTACGAGAAATTTTAGTTTGAGGATTTTTTCGCGAAAATCACTAAGTTCCGAGGATTTTGGCATTTACCAAGATGATTTGCAGAAAGCCCAGTCCTGATTATGTGTTCGAGGCCAGGGCCATGGTGCCCGTTGCTGAAGCTTTTAGTGTCTTCTCGTGGAATTCACTCCATCTTTCATGGTGCTGAAGAAAGTGAGCTGCATCTTCTTCTTTCTTTTTGCCTTTGACAATTCGTAATGCCAGCATTTGCTTTTGATCGACCCATTGGCTATCTCCTCTCACAACTGGCGCTATCAATCTTTTTTTTTTTTGCCAATTGCTGTGTGATCTCTTCATTCTCAAGAGGACGACTTACCGGCGCCCGGCGTGTCGTCGATTCTGAACTCGCCGGTTGTGCGTTGTAGAGGTGTCGCCGGAAAATTCCAGTTGGGTATTTGAATTACAGTTGATAGAGGACATTTCTGTGCCCTGGGTGCTTCCTTCCTTGACCCTCCTCCATCTTTCACTTGGCCTTCTCACTCGTTACCACCCTCTCCTCTAAGCCTTTGTTTTTTCCAGCCGCCCTTTCTTTTTAATCCTTGAATGATTATCTGATAGTTTGTTTTGGCTGTGCCTTAAGTTGCTCGCCGTAAAGTTGATTGATTCATTCCGTTCGCTTGAATATCTTTACATCCTGGCCTCAGTTTTTTGGGGACTGAATAGTAAATTGCATCGCTATTCTCCTTCTTTACTCCGATATAGCTAGGCGCTATAGTTTCCTGCTTGTGGCTTTTGTTTTTTCGCCTGCTCTGGGAACTGTTTTAGCTGTAAACAATCTAATGTAGATTATGCTATAAACTTGGTATTTTCAGTGTGGAATTTGATGAGTCGTTTGGTAATTCAGATGGATACAAGGAAATAGACTCCCGGAAAAGGTATGCTAGCTATGGTTGATTTTAGGCGATTATCTTCAGTTTGTACTTGAATCTACCTCGTGATTTTTTTCCTTTTTTATCGACCCCACGAGGAGGGGAGTTGTTAATGTGTCTTACTCGTTTAAGATGAATCAAATTTTGTACAACTTTCGTTACAGGATACGCTCTGGATCGTGCAGCGCGTCTAGTACCAAAGCGTGTAAAGAGAAAATTCGAAGGGATAGATTAAATGACAGGCACTTCCTATGTTCTGAATGATATTTTTATGATCTTTCTCTCTCTCTCTCTGTGACATTGATTTTGTCGCAAGGTTTTTGGAGTTGAGCTCCATATTGGAGCCGGTAAGGACTCCCAAAATGGACAAGACTGTTGTTTTGAGTGATGCCGTTCGAATGATCAGTCAGCTACGCGAAGAAGCCCGGAAACTGAAGGAATTTAAAGAGAGTTTGCAGGAAAATATAAACGAGCTTAAGGTAAGCCTCCTTACACGTTTAATATCCACCAAGTTTTTCAATTGCTTAAGAAATGATATAAAGAAAAATTCTACCATTTATGATAGAGAAACTCTCATAGGTTATTTTTAATAACTATCTACATCCAAATGGGATGGACAAGAGTGAAAAATCTAGTTTCTGCAGGCCGAGAAGAATGAGCTTCGTGATGAGAAGCAGAGGTTAAAGGCTGAGAAAGAGAATCTAGAGCGACAAGTGAATAATGTCTGTGCTCAGCCAAGCTTTCTGTCTCCCCCACCCGCTATTCCAGCTGCATTGTCTGCTCCAAGTCAAGTTTCTGGCAAACTCGTGCCGCTGATTGGGTATCCCGGGCTATCGATGTGGCAGTTTATGCCTCCGGCTTCGGTTGATACCTCTCAAGACCATGTTCTCCGCCCGCCTGTTGCCTAAGTTGGCAGCTCCAATTTTTGAAACCATTTCTGTCCTCTAAGTTTTTACAGATTGGTCGGGTTTGCATTACTAATGTTAAGGTCGTTAAGCCAAATTAGATCGGAGATATCTACTATTGGCGATCTCGAAGCTAAGCTCCAGGTTTCATCATCTTTCATTCATCTGTCTACATTTAATACTATTATGACGATGTGATTGTTTTGTTTGAAGAAGTTAAACACCTGGAGTTCCTTTCAATTTGGTTAGGATTTGATCTGCCATGATTTGTGCTTGCTATATGGTATCATATGATATTGTTTGCTTATAGGTGACCAAAGCTTGATCAGCTAAAGGTCGTAAAATACATATTACCCTTTAAACTAAGAGTATCATATAAGTCTAGAGCATAAGCTTGATTAGCATTAGCGGGGATATAGATCAGTGATCCAAACCTCATTTGCAGACGCTTCAACGTCGACTTGTCTGACAAGCCTTACGGATGATCTGTTTGGTTCAACATTGCTATGCAGTAAAAATGCAGGCTGTGACGGAATCACGAGACGGAGTGAGTCGCTACTAAGCATGAGAACAATCGAATCCATGGTTGGTCTGTTAGCTGAGTTTTCTTGAACACAGAGCAACCCTACGTGGATGCATCTAATCATTCATTTGTCAAACATGTTCCATAACAGGTCTACAAGTTTGGTGACTTCCCCTTCCTTCCAATTTCTCCATGCCTGCAACAATTCAACCCAGTAGTTGTAGTTATGATTAGATGAGTTTTCATTGCTTAGTCTTGATTATTAGTGCTTACATAGCTCAGAAGATGTTCGGTGGTCTCCCCATTTTGGTTTATCAATCTCTGTTGACTTAGGCCAGTGACGATCTCCAAAACCATGACACCAAAACTATATACATCTGACTTGGCTGAAAATTTCCCGCCTAGTGCATACTCAGGAGCCATATATCCGCTACATATGAATGCAATACAAAGAACGATTAGCACTAAAATAGGTTGGCAGAGAATAAGTTGGGATACAATGGGTAAAGTGTAGGTTAGCTCTTAAACGTAGAGGTGAAGGGAAAGTAGGTCCTTAAACTTTATTTTTAGGCAAATAACCATCTAACTTAGGAGTGTTAACAATTAAGTCTCTATCATTAAGAATGTCATAAAAAAATTACGTTTTTGTCATGTGATGTTCTTTGTTAAGTGATTTCCAAAATGAACAATTCATGATAAAACGATTTCGGCAATTATTAGAGTTAAATCTTTTCAACTTGTTTCTATCTAGAAATTGTCAAACTGAGAAGATCACGTGATAAAAACGTAATTTCTTTAACATTATTCTTAAATACGATGACTTAATTGCTAATTATTTTAAGTTCTCAGAGCTATTTGTCTGAAATAAAAGTTTAAATATCTATTCGCTCTTTACCTATAAGTCAGGTGAATCTTGCCAAAGAAAAACTTACTATGTTCCTGCAATTTTGGATGTATTGCCTTGAGTCTGATCTTCCGCAAACAATTTTGCCATGCCGAAATCCGAAATTTTGGGTCTCAATGCTGTATCTAGTAACACATTACTAGCTTTCAGATCTCGATGAATAATTTTGATCTGAGAGTCTTGATGCAGGTAAAGGAGTCCACGAGCAATCCCCGAGATGATTTCGTATCGGTTTTCCCAGTCAGGTTCGGCGGTTTTGGGCCGGATCTGAGTCATATGCGCGGGATTTAGCCATTTTCAGGCGAGTTCAAGAGGTGATATAATCTGAGAATAATGAACAAGGTACGAGAATAGAGCGTACTGAGATGAATGATCGAGGCTGCCGTTCGGAACGACTCGTAGACTAGCAGCCTTTCTTTCGCTCCAAACAGATCAAGAAGTGTTATAAATTGGCCTGTTTGTAAGCTTGGCAACTAGGAGGACTTCATTTTTTGAACTCTGCGTCTCCTGCAAGAAGTTAACATCCAGCCTTTCACTGCGAGTCTTGTCCATCGGAAGCTTTCCCCTCAAACCGTAAATAGCAACGACAGTGAATTCTGGATATGTCAAACTGAAGTGCTCTTGTCTTCGAGAAGAAATCCTCCATTTTTACCTTGTAAACATCTCAATCCTCCTTGTTCCCATAGTTTAGTTTTCTTCAGAAAAGTTCTCTGTGGCGTCTTTAATGGTTTGGAAACAATCGCAAGAATTCTTCCCTTTTATTGCAGCTGCTTCATAATGGAATTTATAGATGAAAATGAGGATCTTAGCTAGCTGATTAGTGAAAATTTGCAGGAATAATGAACTACAGCTCGAATATGATCATGGCGGAAGGAGAGTTGAAGAATTTAAACTTACTTTCGACGCTTTTCTTCCTTCTTGAATAGACGATGATACAAAATCAAAGAAATTACACCACGCACCGGACAATCGCAGAACTACGGCGATTACAGTTCGAGATGGATTCTTCGTTCTTGTCCTGATAATATCAGATTTTTGTAACTTGTTAAACCATAATCTGTGATTTACCGTCTGAAAAAGAAAGTGAATCAATAGAAACATGTACGAATGAAGAAGAGACAACACTCTCCCACCAAACTTCATATGTTGCTTTTATTAACGGATTACCTTCTTCGTCTACACTGGTCAGGGACGCGGACGAGGAGGAGAAACTGGAGCGGGGTCGATTCCGCCGGGACATTCGGAGAAAGCATAGAAGCGAGACCCTGAGCTCGGATAATTACAACAGGGGAAACCACCCAACAACCGTCGGACACAAAATGGAATTTTCCAATTGCATCATCCAAGCAATTGCTGCACTCTAAACCTCTCCTATAAATCAGCGTACACTGTACCAGCGGCGTAGATAGTCACGAATCCGGTGCCTCCCGACTTCCCGCCGCATATTTTAACTGAGAGTTACCTGCCGCAGCGGTACCTTCAAATCATCCACAATGTCCGGATCTCGGCTAAATTGATCCACTTCTTGGGACATTATCTGTGAACCACCACATGTGAAGATGGATCCGTCTTCCATAATCCACATATCCTCCGGTCGGAGTGCATTTTAACATGCCAGTTTTCGTACCACGCAATAGCTTTCCCTCTGTTCGGACAGCGTTGCGTGAGTCTTGTATCTAGAGTCATTGCGAGGCAACTCCGGCAAGCGACAGCGTCGACGTCCCCCTCTTGCAAAGTCCGACAGCTCCAAATCCTCCTTGTCCGAGGTTATCTTTCTTCAGAAAAGTTCTCTGTGGCGTCTTAATGGTTTGGAAATCCATCGCAAGAATTCTTCCCCTTTTATTGCGCTGCTTCATAATGGACTTTTATAGATGAAAATGACGGATCTTAGCTATCTGATTAGTGAAAATTTGAGGAATAAATGAACTACAGCTCGAATATGATCATGGCGGAAGGAGAGTTGAGAATTTAAACTTACTTCGACGCTTTTCTTCCTTCTTGACTAGACGATGATACAAATCAAAGAAATTACAACCACGCACCGACAATCGGCAGAACTCCGGCGATTACAGTTCGAGATGGATTCTTCTTCTTTCCTGATAATATCAGATGTTTGTAACTTGTTAACCATAATCTGTGGAGTTTACCGTCTGAAAAAGAAAGTGAATCAATAGAAACATGTACGAATGAAGAAGACAACACCTTTCCTCACCAAACTTCATATGTTGCTTTTATTAACGGATTACCTCTTCGTCTACACTGGTCAGGGACGGCGGACGAGGAGGAGAACCTGGGAGCGGGGTCGATTCCGGCGGGACATTCGGAGAAGAGCCATAGAAGCGAGACTCCTGATATCTGATATTACAACTAGGGGGAAACCACACCAACACGGTCGGACAACAAAATGGAATTTTCCAAATTGCATCATCCAAGCAATTGATGCACTCTACCTCCGATAAATCAGGGCGTACACTGTACAGCGGCGTAGATAGTCACGAAATCCGGTGCCTCCCGACTTCCCGCCGCAATTTTAACTGAGAGTTACCTGCCGCAGCGGTACCTTTCAAATCATCAACAATGTCCTGAGATCTCGGCTAAATTGATCCACGTCGTGACATATCTGTGAACCACCATGTGGAAGATGGATCAGTCTCCAATAATCCAAATATCCTCCGGTCGGAGTATTTTAACATGCAGTTTTCGTACCACGCAATAGCTTCCCTCTGATTCGGACAGCGGTGCGTGAGTTGGTATCTAGAGTCATTGAGGCAACTCCGGCAAGCGACAGCGTCGACGTCCCCTCTGCAAAGTCCGATCGCGTAAACAGCATCCAAGTTCTGTCCTAGAGAGAAATTGTAAAAACCATAGTCGATGTTGTCGTTGGTGGTAATGGCGGAGAGAAGGTGGACGAGGTTGACGTCGTAGGCGTCGTCGGCTGTGTAGTTTCCGTTCGTGTTATTGCAGGAGTGGTCAAGGAAGCTGGCCTGAGCGTTAAGGTGGGCGATGAAAAAGAAAATGACGAGAAGAAGAGAATGCGAGAAGAGGGTAGACGCCATTACCAGCATCTGCCAATGCTTGCTCGCTCGAACGTCAAGAGCATTGTCGGACTTCTTCTTGAATCTATCCACACACTGTCTGATAAGTATCTTTGAGTGCTTCACCCACTTCATTAAATAGCCAACGAGTTGACGGACTTCTTCTTGAATCTATCCACACACTATCACTGTTAAAGCTCCTACATATTTAAACTCAAATCAAACAATATCACTGTTGATGTTGATTTCACGTAAGACAAGGGAGGAATGAAAACAAAATAGGTAAAGATTGCAATAATGCCAAGTGTACGACACCGGCTCCACTTATGAAGCAGTCGCCAAATCAGACTCAACCTTATGTTATTTAATGTATCTTCATCTTTTCTTAAATTAATTAAACCACATCAAAAACAGTTTTTCATTTTTGTTTTTCATTTAATACCGTTTCTTTCGATTACTCATCACTTAACCTAGATCTCTGTTCTATAAACATGTTTTTTTTTTTCCGAAAAAATATATTATAAGATTTTATTAATGCCTTTAAATAGTTAATTATGTAAGAAAGAAATACACCTTAGTCTAATGTTACTCGACGTCGAAACCAATATGAGAATCTTGATTTTACTTTTTATATTAATGAATCGTTTGACACTAGTTCTTTCAATAGCGTGTCGAATATTTTGAAAGTTGTGAAACTAAGCACATAAGGTGGGTCTAGAGTTGTTGTCGATCGATGCTATAGCACCGAGCAAAGACAATTGGCGAGAATGAGTGACCCGTGATCAAGGGCAAGCGCCAAGTAGTAACACCGAGCAGAGGCGATTGGCGAAAGTGAGCATCACGAGCACGAGGTCGAGCAGTGGCTATTGCTCTAATTTTAAAAGTAACCATAGTTTTAATTGCAAAATCGGTCATGTCTACGATTTTTTGAGAATTTGGTATCTGGACCGTGGATCGGACCGAATCCAACGGTTTATATAGTATGAGGACCGGTCCCGAATCGAGAACCGTGGATAACTGCCCGAAACAGAAACGAATCTTTCGGTTTGATTCGGTTCTCAGTTCTCGGTCCGGTCTTACCCACCCCTACCTGGCCATTGTGAGCTGGCAAATATGGGTGGCTGGGCTGCAAAATGTGGGTTCGGGTGGGGTTGGTGGTGGGCTGGGTCGCGTAATATGAACAAGGTTGGTCAAAAATGGGAAGGCTGATATGGGCTGCGATGTGGGTTGGGCTACGAAAATGAATGAAAGTACGGGCTATACAATTTCATCTTGGCTGGGGCTCTGAATATGGGCTAGGCTGGTAAAATAAGGAGGGCAAACATGAACTCAGCGAAAATTGAATGTAAATAAGGGCTGTACAATGTCGGCTTGGCGAGAGTAGATTGGGCTTTGCTGGGCAGTCTGGGAAGGACTTGGCAAAAATGGTAAAGCAATTATGGTGTAGGCTTGACAAAATTTGGCTGGGGCGAAAATGGGAAGGCAAATGTGGACTGGTTAGACTGAGCTGGGCTGGATTTTGAGATAATGGGAAGCAAATATGGGTGGCGCAGTTGGTTAAGTTGGGCAGGGATGCAAAATGTGGGCTCTGCTTATCGGGCTGACAATCATACTTGGACTTGGCATGATCGATCCATTCGTTGGTATTGGCATTCCATTGAATTCCAAGCAAATCAATTAACAAGATTGCTGGTTTTGAGTTTACAAGGACTAACTCCAAGCCTTTATTTACAGATTGATCTAGTCTCTTCAAATCGCCTTGAGTGGAACTTCCTGATAGTCTCTTTACTGCTATTTCTTCCCAGTTAGGAAGAACACCCTGCATTGGAATATACGCCTTTTTATTGTAAATTCTATCCCACTAGATCCGGTGTTGAATCCACATTCGCCAATCTTACCTTACAAACAGGCCCGAATCCGCCTTCTCCGATCTTGTTATTGTCAGAAAATTTGTTGGTGGCAGCTTCAATCATTGTGAAATCGAATTGCAACGACTCGATGTTTGACATTCATCTCCAACTGTGTAAAACAAAAAAGTTTGTTCGTTATGCATACGGAGGAAAACTACATTTGGTTGATCAGAAAAGAAAATTTTCATCTTTCGTTACTGTTAATGTAAATATGTGTTGACATATATTTTTTTGGCAAATTAATTAAATTGGTTACTTTGTTTATCTTGGAAATTAAATAAAGATTGCAGTTATTTTCTTATGTAAGATAGACATATTTTGTGGAGATTATGGTATCAAATATAAACAGAATATTCTTTTTTGGTAAGTTTGAAAAACAAGAAAAGTTAGTTGCTTGGAAATCAAGTTATCTTTTGAATTTATTTATGGAAGGCCGATTTGAAGATTATGAATTCTGTGTACCATAACAGATAGCAAGATTCGTGATCCAACTATTCTGGGATCTAAATCTGTCTTATTCTGGTACTTTCCATAAGTATTGCAAAGAGTGTCATAACTCTGGATTATGTGGTTTCGGTTTTCTTATATTGTGCATTCTGTTTTGGAACAAAAATCTACTGCAGACGATACTTAAGCATCTAATTTTCACATAATAGGATTACGCAGATTATTGATTATTCTCTCATATTTCTTGTGCTGCAAGTCGTAGTTGTTTCCTCCCTCTTTCTTCTGCGAGTGGGTGTGTTATTGTTTGTTTCGGCCCTTGTGTGACTGTTTTCCACACTCAACCTTTGTTGGATTTCATTGTTATACGAGTGTGGTGGTTGGTTGTATCCTAAGACAACGATTGGTGTCACAAGCGGTGTCAAAGGTGCATTTCTCTTTGTTCTTCATTGAAGCTCAGTCTCGGGAGGAGGCTGCACTAGAACTCAGGAGGAGTTTAGTTTATTGACAAGGGGAGCTTGTCATTCTCATCGTGGGCAAAGGGATCTTGTCATACACAGATTTCGAGAGGAGTCATTATCGACAAAGGGAGCTTGTTGCATTTAGATCTCGGGAGGGATCGTCTCAAAGTCAAGGAGAGCTCGCAAAAACAGTTTCATTGGGGAAGTTAGTGAGAGACGGCGACAAAGATAAGAGAGAGTCTTTATTTGTATAAGTCCGGTTGTCTTGTAACTTTGTGAACTCTGTGAAATGTTTTTAAATCTGGGCATGGCCCTGCAGACGTAGGCAATTTGCCGAACTGCGTAACCAACCTTGTGTTTCCTTCCTTACGCATTTTATTATTGTCTATCACTGTTGTTCACTATTGGTGTCATAAGTAGTGTTACGACATCACTTATTTAATCACGATTATTTCAATTGGTATCAGAGCGAGACGTTTCTTTTTCTTAAGCGGGATCCGCGGGATTTGTTCGTATTTTATTCTGTGCAATGGACTCTATGAAAGTAGGAGGTTCAACAATACGTCCACCTCTATTGGACGGAAGCAACTATGCTTATTGGAAGACCAGAATGAGGGCTTTCATCAAAGCTATTGACGAAAAGACTTGGAAATCTATTCTGACAGGATGGAATCCTCCGACGATTACTGACAACAAAGGTGTTACAACCCTCAAAGCTGAAGAAAGTTGGTCTATATCTGAAGATGCGATGACCAACAGTAATTCAAAGGCTCTGAATGCTATTTTCAACGGTGTTTATCCTACTCAGTTCAAACTTCTTTCCACTTGTGAGTCAGCCAAAAGTGCATGGGAAATTCTTCAGATCACGTATGAAGGGACGTCGGCTATGAAATTATCCAAAATGCAGATTATAACTACAAGATTCGAGAATCTAAGGATGCATGAAGACGAAAGTATTGCTGAATTTAATGCTAAATTGTGTGACATTGCCAATGAGGCATTTTCTCTTGGTGAGACATTTTCTGAAGAAATACTAGTAAGGAAAACTCTACGATCTTTGCCTCAACGTTTTGCTTATAAAATCACAGCTATTGAAGAAGCCAAGGATGTCTCCAAAATGAAGCTAGAAGAATTAATGGGATCTCTTAGAACTTACGAAATGAATCTCGGAGTTGACACCGAAACGAAGAAGGTAAAAGGAGTTGCTCTAAAAGTCGAGACACAATCCTTGAATGATCATAGTGAAGATGACCTTGAGGAATCTCTAGCACTATTATCTAAGAATTTTAGTAGGGTTATGAAGAGATTTGGAAGAAATAACAGAGGTGTCAAGTCCAGTGACAACAACACCAAGAATGGTTCTTCGAGCAATGTAAAATACAGAGAGGAAAAACATATTTCTGATCAACCAATCAAGAGTAGAGGAATTCAGTGCAGAGAATGTGATGGTTTTGGGCATATTTAGGCAAAATGTGCTAATACTTTGAAGAAAAAGAAGAATTCTCTCAGTACAATGTGGAGTGAGGATGAGTGAGAAAAAGAATATTGATTTCAGAACAAGCATGTGGCTCTAGTTGCTAACTCTAAACACATAGATGATGGTAGTGCCCCACATGATGTCATGGAGGATATATCAGATTGTGGTGATGAAGATACGAAAGAAGATCTCATTATGGAGTACAAATTTCTTCATGAAAAATGGACCGAACTTGTTAGAATAAATCAGCGTCTTCGCATTCAGAATGGAGACTTGAAAGCTGAGAAGATCAACCTGCAAAATTCTGTTACTGAATTGGAAGCCAAATTGAGAACAAGTCGGGATGAAGTGACAAAATTATTCAATGAGCTGAATCACATGAAGAAAAATGTCAAGATGTTAAATACAGGCTCCTTTAAGCTGGATGATATTTTAAAGAACAACAGATCAAGTGGTGATTGCTTTGGACTCGGTTTCAAAGGAGAAAGCTCAGACTCACAGACAGTGTCGCATGCAGTATCATCACCAGTATCAAACTTTATATCACCAAAATTGTCAGAAAATTTTTTTGAGTACAAAGAGGAGCAAGTTGCAATAAGCACTACTAGAACCGAGCAGAAATAAAAGTCTCATCCTGTTTCCATAAATAAAGGTAACAGAATTACTTCTATTTGTCACTATTGCAATCGACATTGTCATATTCGTCCTAGATGTTTTACATATCTAGCTGACTTAAGACAAGGTACTGCTAGAAATTTCTCTTCTCGCAGATTTCCTCAACAAAGATGGGTGATTAAATCAAACTTGAAATGCAATGTTACACAAATTTCTCTTAAGGCCACTACAATCGATGCTTGGTAATTTGACAGCAACTGCTCTAGACACATGAACGGTGAAAAGAAGTTCTTGAAGGACATCGTATCTAAAAGTGTGGGAAAAGTGATTTTTGGCAACGGTGTCAAGTCTAGTGTCATGGGAAGAGGGACACTAAATGTTTCAGGGCTACCAAAATTGGAGAATGTTCTTCTAGTTGATGGTCTAAATGCTAATTTAATTAGCATTAGTCAACTGTGTGATCAAGATCTAAATGTTCATTTCACTCGTGGAAAGTGCGTGGTGTCTGATCATGATAGAAATTACATCTTAGAGGGAGTAAGATCTTCTAACAACTGTTACCTTATTTACTCATCTTCTACTTGTTTTTGTTCAAGCATGGAAGATCCTGTTTTATGGCATAGAAGGTTGGGACATATCAATGATCGAATGCTAAAGATGATTATATCAAAGGGAGCTTTCCGTGGGGTTCTAAAGATGAATTTCAATGAATGAAGAATATGTGGACCATGTCAGATTGGGAAGCAAAACAAAGTGGCACATCCAGTGTCGTCGACAGCAGTAACAACTCGTGTACTTGAGCTGCTTCACATGGATCTAATGGGTCCAATGACCGTGGAAAATATTTGAGGTAAGAGATATGCTTATGTTACTGTTGATGATTTCTCTCGATATACATGGGTGGAATTTCTTAGAGAAAAATCCGACACATTCAAAGCTTTCAAATCTTTGTGTATTCGTCTACAATGTGAAAAAGATTGTATCATCATGAAGATTATCCGCATCCGCAGTGATCATGGAAGAGAATTTGAAAACTCTAAATTCTCAGACTACTGTAATCAGCTTGGTATATTTCATGAGTTCTCAGCACCTAAAACTCCTCAACAAAATGGAGTTGTAGAGAGAAAAAATCGAACTCTTGCAGAGATGTCTCGAGTAATGTTACATGAGAAGAATATTCCACAAAAATTCTGGGCTGAAACTATGAACACTGCTTGTTATACTATAAATCAGGTGTATCTCTGTGGAGGAACGTCAATGACACCTTATGAGATATGGAAAGGTAAAATCCCAAGTCTTAACTATTTTCATCCTTTCGATAGTACTTGTTATGTATTGAATGATAGAGAACATAGGGGGAAGCTAGACCCCAAGAGTGATGAAGCTATTTTCATAGGCTATGCTACAAATAGTCGTGCTTATCGAGTTTACAACAAAAGGACTCGAAATGTCATACGATTCTCTGAAATCAGCTGATACTCACATAGAAGATGTAGTGCAGAATTCAAATGATGAAAAATTTGGTGTTTCGACCAGTATTACAGGTGATGTTACGAGTAGTGTCACGGACTAGGTTGCACAAATTGATGAAGTAACTACCTCGGATCAAAGACAACCATCCACGCGTGTCCAGAAAAATCATTCTGAAGATGAAACTATCGGAGGTCTAAATGATGGTATTCGAACAAGAGACAAACCAAGAGTCAACTATCGTGAAATGATTCAAATTGCATGTTTTACTTCATCAATTGAGCTCAAAAATGTGAAACAAGCCTTGTTAGATGAATATTGGATTGGTGCTATGCAAAAGGAACTTCATCAATTCAAACGGAATCAAGTTTGGAACTTTGGTATCATGCCCCCCGATATGAATGTCATTCGTACCAAGTGAATATATAAGAATAAAAACGATGAAAATGGTAATATTACTCGGAACAAGGCTCGGGTAGTTGCTCAAGGTTATTCTCAGATTGAATGTGTTGATTTTGATGAAAGATTTGCTCCAGTTGCTCGCCTTGAGTCATTTCGCCTACTATTAGCCACAACATGTGTGATGCAGTTCAAATTATATCAAATGGACGTGAAGAGTGCCTTTCTAAATGATATTCTTCATGAAGAAGTGTATATTGCTCAACCTAAGGGTTTTGAAGATCCTCATCATCCTGAGTATGTTTACAAATTGAAAAAGGCATTATATGGGCTCAAACATGCCCCAAGGGCATGGTATGAAAGACTCACAGTGTATTTGTTGTCAAAAGGATATGAGCGAGGGGGAGTAGATAAAACCCTTTTCATTCGTCGTGAAAAAGGTCAGTTTTTACTTGCCCAAATTTATGTTGATGATATAGTGTTTGGTTCGGTGTCGCAAGTAATGGTAAATGAATTTATTACTCAAATGACCGGGGAATTTGAAATAAGCATGGTAGGCGAACTGAATTACTTTTTTGGACTTCAGATTCAACAAGGTAATAATGGTATCTTTATCTCTCAAAGTAAGTATGCCAAACAATTATTGAAACGATTCAAGTTGGAAAATGCTCGGCCGAATAGAACACCGCTCGGGACACATGAGAAAATTTCCAACGACGAGAAGAGAATTTCTGCTAATGCTAGATTATATAGAAGCATGACTGGCAGTCTCCAATATTTAATTGCTAGTCGGCCGGATATTTGCTATAGTGTTGGAGTGTGTTCTCATTTTCAAGCGAATCCTCAAGAATCACATTTAAAATCTGTCAAGCGGATACTTAAATATATTAGCGGTACAGCTGACTATGGGATTTGGTATTCATTTGATACTAATGCAAATCTTGTTGGTTATTGTGATGCTGATTGGGCTGAGAGTTCAGATGATCGAAAAAGTACCTCCGGTGGATGTTTTTATTTGGGACATAACTCGGTGTCTTGGTTTAGCAAGAAGCAAAAATCAATCTCTCTGTCTACTGCCGAGGCAGAATATATTGCAGCTGGTAGTAGCTGCACTCAGCTTCTCTGGATGAAACAAATGCTGAAATATTATGGTGTCACGCAGGATGTCATGACACTCTATTGTGACAATATGAGCGCAATCAATATTTCCAAGAATCCGGTTCAGTATTCTCGGACAAGCATATAGATATTCGATATCATTTTACTAGATCTCTTGTGGAATAAAAAATTATTACTTTGGAGCATATGGTGACGGAAAAATAAATTGCGGATATTTTCACTAAAGCTTTGGATGGTGTAAGATTTGAAGAATTAAGGTTTGCTCTAAGCCTCTGTTTCATATGAAGAAATACTTTTGGTTGTAAGTTTTTTTCTTATTTGCTTTCATTTAAAAAAAAAGTTTTATTTTCGCCACTTGTTTTAGGCGAATTCCTTTATTAGCTAATATTTTTTTTCGATTTTGGTTTACAACTCCTTGCATGACACATGATCTCTTATGAAGATTTGACTGATTCTGTGAACAATTGGGTTTATTTGCCAATTTGACTAAGATTTTATGATTTATTTCCATAAATATTTTGACAGACTTTATGGGAATTGAGAGATAATTTCTTCCATAGTTAGAGAGATATTGGTGGAATTTGATCATGCTTGCCTCTTGAGTTTATTCTCCAACGTATTTGAAGATTTTGGATTTATTTTCCAAATTTTATGGGAATTAGAAGATTTTTCTGGAATTTGAGGAATTATTATTATTCTTTTCAAATATGGATTTGTGGTTTATTTTCATAAACCCTTCAAACGGTATTCTCTATCTCGACCACTCCCAAGTATACTCTCAGTTTCTTCCTCACAAAAATTAGGGATTTCAGAACTCTTCTCTGGAAATTCTCGAAGATGTCACAAGGAGAGTCTTCAACGCCTGCTCATATTCTCTCTCTCGACCATATCCTTTGATGTTGGACAATTTATTTTTGATCAAGTTGTGAAGCATGCAGACTGTAAAAATGAAAGAACAGTTCTTCCATTCTCTCGGTTAATCTATGGCTTGCTATCATCTCAAAGATCGGTGATCAGGGGCAAAGAAATTGTTGATTTAGATGAAGAAGAGATAAGGATTCGCCCCAATCTTTTTGAAGGTGGTCACATGAATGATTTGAAAGGTACTGCTAATAATGTTTCAACTCCAGTTTATGCTGCATTATTTTCTCGCAACATGAAGGTACTTAAAGATGAGTTAAAGTTTTTAAATGATCAGCAAGTGTTGATTGAAAAGAGAAGGAAAGAAGTTATAGGTCTGATTGATGATTTTGAAGGAAAAATATCTGAAGATGTTTTTGTTGGTGATATTTTTTAGAAACAAAGGTCTGCTAAAAAAGCTCAAACTGCTGCTGACACAACTAAAGATGTTGCTGACTCAAATGAAGAAGTTGATGTTTCTATTGAAGAATTTGCTGATGCTGAAACTTAGGTTCCTTCTACAACTTCTGATAATAATCTACCTGGTGTCACGACTGCAGTAGAAACGAAAGCCCCTGCTACTCAAAATGAGCAGTTACCAGCATCTATATCCGGGTTTGTCACTGATTGAATGATTTTTTTTTGGAATGTGTTTAAACAACTGTCTTTTGTTGCTGGATACTTTCTATGCTATGCTGGATATTTTCTTTTGCTGCTGGATACTTTCTATGCTACGCTGGATATTTAGTCTTCTTTAATCTTTTTGTCCTTTTATGGAGAAAAAGGAGGAGTAATTTAGAGGTTTGTCGTTATTCATAATTCTAAAACTGATTGCTGGGATATGGATATTTTGAGATGTGTCTTGAATAGTGTTTTGTGCATTGGTCTACATTTGTAAGTCTTCAGGGGGAGCTTCGTTGTCCCTATATCCAACATTCAGGGGGAGTTCTTGATTTTGCCAAAAAATGCCAAATGAGGAGATTGTTAATGTAAATATGTGTTGGCATAGATTTTTTTGAAAAATTAATTAAAGTGGTTACTTTGTTTATCTTGGAAATTAAATAAAGATTGTAGTGATCTTCTTATGCAAGGTAGACAGATTTTGTGGAGATTATGGTATCAAATATAAACAGAATATTCTCTTTTTGTAAGTTTGAAAAACAAGGAAAATTAGTTGCTTGGAAATCAAGTTATTTTTTGAATTTATTGGAAGGCCGATTTGAAGATTATGAATTCCGTGTACCATAACAGATAGCAAAATTCGTGATCCAACTATTCTGGGATCCAAATCTCTTTTATTATGGTACTTTCCATAAGTATCGCAAAGAGTGTCACAACTCCGGATTATGTGGTTTCGGTTTTCTTATATTGTGCATTTTGTTTTGGAATGAAAATCTACTGCAAACGATACTTAAGCATCTAATTTTCACATAATAGGGTTGCACAGATTATTGATTATTCTCTCATATTTCTTGTGTCGCAAGTCGTAGTTCTTTCCTCCCTCTTGCTTCTGCGAGTGGGTGTGTTATTGTTTGTTTTGGTCCTTGTGTGACTGTTTTCCACACTCAACCTCTGTTGGATTTCATTGTTATACGAGTGTGGTGGTTGGTTGTATCCTAAGACAACGGTTGGTGTGTCACAAGCGGTGTCATAGGTGCATTCCTCTTTGTTATTCATTGAAGCTCAGTCTCGGGAGGAGGCTGCACTAGAAATCGGGAGGAGTTCAGTTTATTGACAAGGGGAGCTTGTCATTTTCATCGTGGGTAAAGGGATCTTTCCATACACGGATTTCGGGAGGAGTCATTATCGACAAGGGAAGCTTGTCGCATTTAGATCTCGGGAAGGATCGTCTCAAAGTCAACGGGAGCTCGCAAAAATAGTTTCATTGAGGAAGTTAGTGAGAGACGACGACAACGATAAGAGGGAGTCTTTATTTGTATAAGTCCGGTTGTCTTGTAACTTTGTGAACTCTGTGAAATATTTTTAAATCTGAGCATGGCCCCGCAGACGTAGGCAATTTGCCGAACTGCGTTACCAACTTTGTGTCTTCTTCTTTACACATTTTACTATTGTCCATTACTGCTGTTCATTATTAGTGCCAGCTGTTTAGTATTGGTGTCACAAGTAGTGTTACGACACCACTTAACTAATCAAGATTATTTCAGTTACCATTATCTTCCATAACAGACTTGTATGCTCTGCCTTTGGCTCTCATTCTTCTCAGTAAGCAGAAGTAGATGGAGAGAAACACTAAAGAGACCATGACTAGGATGACAATGGCGATAATTGTAACGGCTGAAATTTTTTTCTTCTTGCACACACATTTTGAATCATCTGCTTGATTCCCTAAACACCAAATTCTATTGCTGATTTACTAATTTAAGTTGAGTATTGATATCACGCTGCATACAGTGCTCTGTAGGCAGTCGATTTTGTAACACCTGACAACTTCAACCAGGTGACTCCCTAACTGAATTAACGGCCATGATTATTCAATCTTCACGGTTTAGAATTTTATGCCAAGTTTAATTAATTACATGTGATTTTAAACTAGGTTGAGTGACAAAGTTGTAATAATGGAGGTTTGAGACCGGTATTTAAAGAAAATGGAAAGGGTTCAAATTTCATTTAAGCCACTATAGCCGACACCTTCTACTCTCGGCGATTTCTTCTCTCCCTAGCTCTCGCTCTCTGTCAGCTGAAAATCCCTCTTTCGACGATCAGTTTCCTTGCTTCTTCTCGGCTACTTTGTGCTCGAGGTACGAGTTTGGCAATGTAGCTATCTTTTAGTCGTTAAGCTCTGTTTTCTGCTATGTGTTGAAGTTCTGGGTTCTTCAATGGCCGAGTATTAGTAAGGGTATTTTAAAATCTGAAAGTGGTAATGTCATTCCGGATCGATTTTGGACATTAAACAAACAACCCTGAGCTATCGCTAATCGAATCTGTCTATTTTGGGTTTTGGATTTCAAACTGCACAGAGAACTATACTAAGGATTCGGGAGTGACTATAGCTATTAGATCCTAGGGTGACTTGTGATTAGAACTAATAGGATTTTTGTTTTAACTACTGCAATGTAAATGTTTTAGGTGAAGAAGTTTGAAGAGAAAGGAGCTCAAATTGCTAAGGAGACCAGGTAAGTGAATGTTCAGGTTTCTCGGTCATTAGGACCCTACATCAAAGGATGTTAGGTAGAAACTCATACGATGATTAGTAGTTCCCTTATATTACTGTCTAGTATTTATGTTGATGATTAGTTCAATGGTAAGGTTTTATGTTGGATAGTGCCCTGTCTGTAGCCTGATGATTTAGGAATTTCCATGTACATGCATCATGACTATTTTATGCACATGAAAATGTTTTAAGAGCATGTTTTCCTCATAAATAAAGTAAGAAGATAAAACTGATGCAACGTGGACTAAGTGAGGGTTGGGGGCGGTTCGGCGTATGTCACAGTCCAAAAGAGGGACATATGAACACGACCTGCAGTAGGGACCAAGATCAAACTCACTGTCGAACCCCCTTTACCGGCACAAATCCTCTCTTAATCCACACAACTTAAATGAAGAGTATGATCCATGACTATGAATGATGAATATGATCCATGACTATGAATGATGAATATGATCCATGACTATGAATGATGAATATGATCCATGACTATGAATGATGATTACGAGCAAAGATATGTACAAGAAAAGATTTATGAGCATGTGATTTCCCGAATTATACATTCATGCATCCATGTTAGAGTTGCATTCCTTACTAAGCATTAGCCTTATAGTTAAACCTTATGATGTAGGTGAAGAGCTAACAGGTGAGGATTTCCAGTCCAGAGATGATGTTTAAAGCTGGTTGCTGGAGGATGCTCAGTATGACAGTGCAAGGCTGGGCAGGCGACTAAGACCCCTGGTTATGCTCATAGTATGTCGATGAAGTTTATGATAAACAGATGTCTAAGAAAAATAGAATTTCTTTTAACCATGAGATTTAGATTTGAATGATTTGACTTAGGAGTCTGATAATGATTTTAAAGATTATTGAATGATTTGTTTTGTTTAAGCCTTCCGCTATGCGTATTTTGGATGAGTTTATGATTCTTACTCATTGAGGTTTATAGTTACTAAGTTAAGATTCGGGTGAGTTGTGGTATTTTCTACTAGATGAAGTTGTTTGATGATCATAGTGTTTTTCCTGCCGTGTGATGGAAGCTGGATAAGGCCATCATCCGGCTGACGTCATCGGCAGATGTAGAGTGTTTAAGCCGTCGGATGATGAAAGTGTTATTTTGTCATCTAGCGATCGGCAGATGTAGAGTGTTTAAGCCGTCGGATGATGAAAGTGCTATTTTGTCATCTAGCGATCGGCAGATGTAGAATGTTTAAGCCATCGGATGATGAAAGTGCTATTTTGTCATCTAGCGATCGGCAGATGTAGAGTGTTTAAGCCGTCGGATGATGAAAGTGCTATTTTGTCATCTAGCGATCGGTAGATGTAGAATGTTTAAGCCATCGGATGATAAAAGTGCTATTTTGTCATCTAGCGATCGGTAGATGTAGAATGTTTAAGCCATCGGATGATAAAAGTGCTATTTTGTCATCTAGCGATCGGCAGGTGTAGAGTGTTTAAGCCATCGGATGATGAAAGTGCTATTTTGTCGTTTAGCGATCGGCAGATGTAGAATGTTTAAGCCATCGGATGATGATAGTGCTATTTTGTCGTCTAGCGATCGGCAGATGTAGAGCGTTTAAGCTATCGGAAGATGTAAGTATAGTTTGTCGTCTAGTTACCGGATGATGTGAGGGTTATCTTGCTGTTTAGTGACCGGGTCATGTTTTAATTATTCACGTGAGGAGCACATGTTCACCGGATGATGTCCCTATTTCATCGGATGATGTAGAGAGTTTCCACCGATGTATAAATATGTTAGGTCGTCTAGTGTTTGTAATGTGTTTATTCCTCTATCGTAGATGCATCTAAAGGTATTGCAGCGATCCATGCTGCCATCAGATGTTAGTTTGTCGCTAGCGATCGGCAGATGTAGAATGTTTAAGCCATCGGATGATGAAAGTGCTATTTTGTCATCTAGCGATCGGTAGATGTAGAATGTTTAAGCCATCGGATGATGAAAGTGCTATTTTGTCATCTAGCGATCGGCAGATGTAGAATGTTTAAGCCATCGGATGATGAAAGTGCTATTTTGTCATCTAGCGATCGGCAGATGTAGAATGTTTAAGCCATCGGATGATGAAAGTGCTATTTTGTCATCTAGCGATCGGCAGATGTAGAATGTTTAAGCCATCGGATGATGAAAGTGCTATTTTGTCATCTAGCGATCGGCAGATGTAGAATGTTTAAGCCATCGGATGATGAAAGTGCTATTTTGTCATCTAGCGATCGGCAGATGTAGAATGTTTAAGCCATCGGATGATGAAAGTGCTATTTTGTCATCTAGCGATCGGCAGATGTAGAATGTTTAAGCCATCGGATGATGAAAGTGCTATTTTGTCATCTAGCGATCGGCAGATGTAGAATGTTTAAGCCATCGGATGATGAAAGTGCTATTTTGTCATCTAGCGATCGGCAGATGTAGAATGTTTAAGCCATCGGATGATGAAAGTGCTATTTTGTCATCTAGCGATCGGCAGATGTAGAATGTTTAAGCCATCGGATGATGAAAGTGCTATTTTGTCATCTAGCGATCGGCAGATGTAGAATGTTTAAGCCATCGGATGATGAAAGTGCTATTTTGTCATCTAGCGATCGGCAGATGTAGAATGTTTAAGCCATCGGATGATGAAAGTGCTATTTTGTCATCTAGCGATCGGCAGATGTAGAATGTTTAAGCCATCGGATGATGAAAGTGCTATTTTGTCATCTAGCGATCGGCAGATGTAGAATGTTTAAGCCATCGGATGATGAAAGTGCTATTTTGTCATCTAGCGATCGGCAGATGTAGAATGTTTAAGCCATCGGATGATGAAAGTGCTATTTTGTCATCTAGCGATCGGTAGATGTAGAATGTTTAAGCCATCGGATGATGAAAGTGCTATTTTGTCATCTAGCGATCGGCAGATGTAGAATGTTTAAGCCATCGGATGATGAAAGTGCTATTTTGTCATCTAGCGATCGGCAGATGTAGAATGTTTAAGCCATCGGATGATGAAAGTGCTATTTTGTCATCTAGCGATCGGCAGATGTAGAATGTTTAAGCCATCGGATGATGAAAGTGCTATTTTGTCATCTAGCGATCGGCAGATGTAGAATGTTTAAGCCATCGGATGATGAAAGTGCTATTTTGTCATCTAGCGATCGGCAGATGTAGAATGTTTAAGCCATCGGATGATGAAAGTGCTATTTTGTCATCTAGCGATCGGTAGATGTAGAATGTTTAAGCCATCGGATGATGAAAGTGCTATTTTGTCATCTAGCGATCGGCAGATGTAGAATGTTTAAGCCATCGGATGATGAAAGTGCTATTTTGTCATCTAGCGATCGGCAGATGTAGAATGTTTAAGCCATCGGATGATCAGAACATTTCCGCCAATTGGATACGTCGGAAGAATGGAATGGCTCTACGGATACAACTGTCGCAGGCGAGAATATTTGTTTAGTCTGTACCATTAATTTGCTCGCTGGTAAAGTTGAATTGATTCATTTTCCCTTTCTCTATGAAATATCTTTAAAAACTTGGACTCAGTTTTTTGGGACTGAATAGCACTTGCAGCGCTATTCTCTTCTTTTACTCCGGAAATAGCCAGGCGCTGTAGTTTACTGCTTGTGGCTTTTTGTTTTTTTGTCTGCTCTGAGAACTGTTTAGCTGTAAACAATCTAATGTAGATTATGCTTTAAACTTGGTATTTTCAGTGTGGAATTTGATGAGTCGTTTGGTAATTCAGATGGATACAAGGAAATAGACTCCCGGAAAAGGTATGCTTTTGCTATGGTTGATTTTAGGTGATTATCTTCAATTTGTACTTGAATCTACCTCGTGATTTTTTTCCCTTTTATCGATAAGCAAATCGGTGCTAAGCTAACCCCACGAGGAGGGGAGTTGTTAATGTGTCTTACTCATTTACGATGAATCAAATTTTGTACAACTTTCGTTACACGATACGCTCTGGATCGTGCAGCGCGTCAAGTACCAAAGCGTGTAAACAGAAAGTTCAAAGGGATAGATTAAATGATAGGCACTTCCTATGTTCTGAATGATATTTTTATGATCTTTCTATCTGTCTCTCTCTGACGTTGATTTTGTCGCAAGGTTTTTGGAGTTGCCTGGAAGGACTCCCAAAATGGACAAGACTGTTGTTTTGAGTGATGCCGTTCGAATGATCAGTCAGCTACGTGAAGAAGCCCAGAAACTGAAGGAATTGAAAGAGAGTTTGCAGGAAAATATAAACGAGCTTACGGTAAGCCTCCTTACACTTTTAATATCCACCAAGTTTTTCAATTGCTTAAGAAATGATATAAAGAAAAATTCCACCATTTATGATAGAGAAACTCTCATTGGTTGTTTTTAATAACTATCTACATCCAAATGGGATGGACAAGAGTGAAAAATCTAGTTTCTGCAGGCCGAGAAGAATGAGCTTCGTGATGAGAAGCAGAGGTTAAAGGCTGAGAAAGAGAATCTAGAGCGACAAGTGAATAATGTCTGTGCACAGCCAAGCTTTCTGTCTCCCCCACCTGCTATTCCAGCTGCATTGTCTGCTCCAAGTCAAGTTTCTGGCAAACTCGTGCCGCTGATTGGGTATCCCGAACTATCGATGTGGCAGTTTATGCCTCCGGCTTCAGTTGATACCTCTCAAGACCATGTTCTCTGCCCGCCTGTTGCCTAAGTTGGCAGCTTCAATTTTTGAAACCATTTCTGTCCTCTAAGTTTATACAGATTGGTCGGGTTTGCATTACTAATGTTAAGTTCATGAAGCCAAATTAGATCGGAGATAACTACTATTGGCGAACTCGAAGCTAAGCTCCAGGTTTCATCATCTTTCATTCATCTGCCTACATTTAATACTATTATGACGATGTGATTGTTTTGTTTGAAGAAGTTAAACACCTGGAGTTCCTTTCAATTTGGTTAGGATTTGATCTGCCATGATTTGTGCTTGCTATATGGTATCATATGATATTGTTTGCTTATAGGTGACCAAAGCTTGATCAGCTAAAGGTCGTAAAATACATATTACCCTTTAAACTAAGAGTATCTGATAAGTGTGTATTTTACACACTTATTTATATTTTTTACACTTAATTCGATAAGTTTTTCTCAAGTGTTTAAAGGTGTTTTGATATATTTTGTGTAAGTACGCAGAAGATTTACTTAGAACAAGAGGAAGAAAGAAAAGAAAAAAAGCTGAGGGAGAAAAGAAAGAAGCAGAACAAATTGAAAGAAAAGAAAGAAGTGCAAATCAATAGAGAAGAGAAACAGAGAACATGACGATCGAGCGCTCATTGATGCGATTGATCGGTAGAAATTTACAATGATTTGGCAAAACTACACACAGAAAAGGTGCCGATCGATCACTCATTCCAGGCGATCGATCGGCTGAAGAAAAGATTAATTGTGCACAAACCAGAGAAGATGCCGATCGCACGCGCATTGCTGCGATCAATCGGCAAAAAGAACGGAAATTTGAAGCGAACGATCGCCAGTAATTCCAGCGATCAATCAGCTGAAGAGAATTGAAGGCGATTGATCGTCAAATTTTTGCGATTGATCGCTTACAAGTTTGGAAAGCTAACTTCTTCTGATCTAAACCATCAAATAAAGGAAACATTAAATCTCATCCATTGATCTATCAAGGAGAAGGAATTAAAAGAAAACCTAAAAAGAAGAGGCGAGGGGAGGCAATTTGGACAGAGAGCAGAGATCATTCGACGATTTTGGCAAGCAGAGGGTGATTCTGGAGAACTGTTGAAGAGCGACGAGGAGTATCAAGAAATCAGAATAGTTTTCTCTCTTTTCTTTAATTTTTATTTATGAACTCTATGAACTTCTTTATTATTATTGTTGTTTTCTTCTATTTTAACATGAACTAACTTTTTATTCTAGGGCTACGATGTAGCCAGACGATGTTTATTTTATGTTCTTCGTTTAATTATATTTTATAAGTATTTCTTCCAATATTGTTGGCACATTTAATTTCTGTTCTTAAAGTTTGTAAATTTTTGGCCAATCTTTACTTGATTTTTGGGGTGTTTCGAGACTGAGAGATAATAAACACCCGAGCACTGAAATTAATGTCATAAATATACATAGGCTAGAGATAGTTACGGTATTAATGTGATCATTGGATTTCTTGATTTATTTGTATTTGATTAATGTAGGATTTGAGACTGAGAAGTGATAACTTATTAATCAGATAAACTAAGCGATGCTCGAGAGAGATTGTATTAGAATTTAGTGAAATCGATCATCAACATAGGGAGAATACTTATGAATGTAATTTGGAAGGAATGAAATAAATGTTGTCTTGGTGAAATTGTAGTACCTAGGTTTTTATTAATCAAGTTTACACCCCTTTTATTTGTTTCGTTATTTTACATTAATTCATTTTAATTGTTTTGGTTGTTTATTTTAATTTTACTTCTCAAAATCATAAAACTTATGTTCATTTTAGAATTAAGATTAATTATTTCGATTATTAATTAACAAGTCCTTGTGGGTTCGACACTTTATTTTATCACTTTATTACTTATTGCGACTCGTACACTTGCGAAATAATTTTCACAACAAGTTTTTGGCGCCGTTGCCGGGGACTTTATTATTAATGTCGAATTAATTATTTTTAGTTTTATTTTGAATTCATTTTATTTTATTTTTTTATTTTCGTGTTATTTTCAGGTGCATACGTGTCGACAACGCTAATCTTCTCCCACTTAATCTTGAAATCGAGCGTACGTGTCGACAACATCGTAAAGCGAGAAGAGAAGCTATTCAACCAGCGTGTATCATTATGGGAGATAACAGGGCAGACAATATTGAAAATCGTCCACTTGTGAATGCTGAGACTCAGACCTTATTGGATTATGTTATACCTACTGTAACCGGAGTGCATTCAGCTATTCGGAAACCGGCTATTGCTGTTAGTTTTGAAATCAAGTCGGGGCCCTTGCACATGATTCAGCAATCTCAGTTTAGTGGATTACCTTCTGAGGACCCCAAGGAACATATTACAAATTTTCTAGAAGTATGCGACACTTTCAGATATCACAATGTGGGGGATGATGCAGTAAGGCTTTGCTTATTTCCATTCTCATTACTGGATCGTGCAAAGAATTGGTTTAACTCTCTGCCAGCTAATTCTATTACTACTTGGCAAGAGTTATGCCAGAAATTTTTGTCCAAGTTTTTTCCTTTCGAGAAGACTGCTAAACTTCGCAATGAGATAATCAACTTCAGTCAATTCGATGGAGAAACATTATATGAGGCATAAGCACGCTTCAAGGATATGTTACGCAAGTGTACTAATCATGGCCTACCGAGATGGATGCATATTCAAACTTTTTATATGGGATTGTCTGCATCTACGAAACTTTAGTCAATGCAACTGCAGGTGGTGCTTTAATGAGACAAACTGAGGAAGCCGCATACGATCTATTTGAGGAATTAGCGCTTAATAATGACCAATGTCTAGCGGAGCGATCAATTATGAAGCGCACAACGGGTACTCCTGAACTCGAGGCTATGAAAGCTTTAACTCTACAAGTTGCTTCATTAGCTAAACAATTCCAAGAGTCTCATATGGCCGCGAGTGTAAGGAAAACGTCAACAATTAACTGTCAATGGTGTCAAGGACCACATTTGAGTGAAGAATGTCAAGAGGGCAATCGTATGTCGAGTGAAATCGCAGAGCAAGCTAACTATATGAGTAATTTTAATCGGCAAAGTAATCCCAATTCCAACACCTATAACCCAGGATGGCGACAACACCCGAATTTTTCATGGAGGAATTCTCAAAATGCGATGCAAATGCCTCAAGCATCTCAACCCGGTCCATCTCAACTAGTTGAAAAGAAAAATGATCTTGAAACAGCTCTTATGCAGTTTATGACCGAGACTCGTACTGTTATGCAAAATCAATCAGCTCAGATTCGTAGTCTTGAAAATCAACTTGGTCAATTTGTAAGCGTTATTAATGGAAGACCTCAAGGCTCACTACCCAGTAACACAGAGGTGAATCCGAAAGGCCATTGTAATGCAATCACCACTCGAAAGGGAACAGTAGTTGAACCATTGCAAAAGGAGAAACACGTGCCACAAGCTATTAATGAGGAGCCCAATGCCGGTGAAGTTCAAAAGTCACCACCATCTCATCCACCACCTCCGGTGCCGTTTCCACAAAGATTGAAAAATGTGAAGTTGGATAAACAATTTTCTCAATTCCTCGATGTTTTCAAGAATCTCCATATTAATATTCCGTTTGCCGATGCGTTGGAGCAAATGCTGAGTTATGCAAAATTTATGAAAGATATACTAGATCTGGGAAGTTTTACGGTACCCTGCGAGATTGAAAATTCTGTATTTACCAGGGCACTATGCGATTTGGGGGCGAGTATTAATTTGATACCTTTGTCTATATTCTGGAAACTCGATCTAGGCGAAGCCAAGCCGACAGGGGTTACATTGTTGATGGTCGATCGCTCTATTAAACAGCCGAGAGGAATCATTGAAGATGTGCTCGTAAAAATTGACAAATTCATATTCCCTGCTGATTTTATTGTGCTTGATATGGAAGAAGATCAAAATGTGCCTATTATTTTAGGTCGACCATTCCTTGCTACGGGTCGTGCACTTATTGATGTACAAAAAGATGAATTGAGTTTGAGAGTGCAGGATGAAGAAGTCAAATTTAATGTCTTTAAAGCTATGAAGTATCCAGGGGATAGCAGTGATGTTTTTTGCGTTGAAGTTACCGAGGCCACAATAGATGAAGTTGCACGTCAACCAGATGACCCTTTAGAAGCATGTATATTTGAGCAGAATTATTTTCTGGAAGAGTATAAGGAAGCACGTGGTTATGCGATGTGGATGGACTCATTTGAGCCGAATAAGAGGAAGTATTATAAAAATTTGGGAGAAGGCCCATCACGCACGTTACCATCAATTGAGCAACCACCGGAGTTAGAACTGAAGACACTACTTGCTCAATTAAAATATGCATATTTACAGGCCCCATCTTCGTTACCGGTAATCATCTAAGCTGATTTATCTAAAGAGGAAGAAGAGAAATTACTATGCGTTCTCCAAAAATTCAAATCGGCGATTGGGTGGACTTTAGCAGATTTAAAGGGAATAAGTTCATCTTTTTGTATGCATAGAATTCTTATGGAGGAAGGTCACAAGCCATCAGTGGAACACCAACGACGTCTCAACCCCACTATGAAAGAAGTAGTGCGAAAAGAAATTTTAAAGTGGTTAGATGTTGGGGTGATATATCCAATTTCTGACAGTTCATGGGTCAGCCCCATCCAAGTTGTACCAAAAAAGGGCGGGATGACAGTTGTGCAAAATGAAAATAATGAGCTCATTCCGACTCGCACCGTTACTGGTTGGCGCATATGTATGGATTATTGAAAATTAAACAAGGCTACAAGAAAAGATCACTTCCCGCTTCCGTTTATTGATCAGATGCTTGATAGGCTTCCAGGACACAAATTTTATTGTTTTCTTGATGGTTACTCTGGATACAATCAAATTGCTATAGCTCCCGAAGACCAAGAGAAAACTACATTTATTTTCCCGTACGGCACCTTTGCCTTTCGACGAATGCCCTTTGGTCTTTGTAACGCTTCGGCCACTTTTCAGTGATGTATGATAGCAATATTTTCTGACATGGTCAAGCGTATTATTGAGGTATTCATGGATGACTTTTCTGTTTTTGGGTCTTCTTTTGATTGTTGTCTGGAAAATCTAAATTTGGTGCTTCAACGCTGTGCTGAGACTAATCTAGTGCTAAATTGGGAGAAATGTCATCTCATGGTACGAGAAGGTATTGTATTAGGCCATCGAGTATCTTCAAAAGGGATAGAAGTGGATCGAGCCAAGATTGATACGATTGAAAAATTACCACCGCCGATCTCAGTTAAGGGTGTGAGGAGTTTTTTGGGACACGCAGGATTTTATCGCCGATTCATCCAGGACTTCAGCAAGATCACCAAGCCATTATGTAATTTGTTGGAAAAAGGTGTGGAGTTCCATTTTGATGACAAGTGCTTAGTTGCATTCAATTTATTGAAAGAGAAGCTCACCTTTGCACCTATTGTTGTAGCACCAGATTGGGATCTACCATTTGAAATCATGAGCGATGCGAGCGACTTTGCAATTGGAGCAGTTTTAGGGCAGCGTAAAGATAAAATATTTCACACTATTTATTACGCCAGTCGAGTCCTCAATGACACCCAATTGAATTATGCCACCATAGAAAAAGAATTACTTGCAGTGGTCTTTGCCTTTGATAAATTTAGGCCATACCTTATTGGCAACAAGGTAATAGTCTTCACCGATCATTCAGCTATTAAATACCTTATGGTTAAAAAAATGCAAAGCCACGCCTCATTTGTTGGGTTCTACTACTCCAAGAGTTTGATCTAGAAATTAGAGATAAAAAGAGCACAGAAAATCTAGTGGCAGATCACTTGTCAAGACTCGAACCTCAAGAACATTTGACAGAAAATAGGGTACCTATTGTTGATATCTTTCTGGATGAACAACTCTTTAGTGTCGACAATACTCCATGGTATGCAGATATCGTCAATTTCCTGGCTAGTGGTGTTCGGTACATAGAGCCTTCAGCTCATAAACAAAAGAAATTTTTTGCTGATGCTAAGAGGTATTATTGGGAGGATCCATTTCTTTACAAGCATTGTGCAGATCAAGTCATCAGGCGGTGTATTCCAGAAGATGAGATGGAAAGTATATTACGGCATTGTCATTCACTAGAGTGTGGAGGTCATTTTGGGGGTAAGAGAACAACCGCCAAGGTATTACAATGTGGTTTCTTTTGGCCTACGCTTTTCAAAGATGCTCACTTATTTGTTATGTCATATGACTGTTGCCAACGTACCGGTAATATTTCACGCCGAGATGAGATGCCTTTGACTAATATTTTGGTAGTGGAATTATTTGATGTTTGGGGAATCGATTTCATGGGCCCGTTTCCTACGTCTTTCAATCATAAATATATCCTACTGGCAGTCGATTATGTATCAAAATGGGTGGAAGCATCTGCTACCCCAACCAATGACGGAAAAGTGGCGCTAAATTTTCTGCGCAAAAATATTTTCACCCGTTTTGGAACTCCTCGGGCTATTATCAGTGATGAAGGTACGCACTTTTGTAATAAGCAATTTGAAGTCTTATTGTTGAAATATGGTGTAAAGCATCGCAAGGCTCTCGGTTATCATCCGCAATCTAATGGGCAAACCGAAGTTTCAAATCGAGAAATCAAGCCAATTTTAGAAAAGACGGTCAGCTCTTCTCACAAAGATTGGTCACGCAAGCTGGATGATTCTCTGTGGGCATATCGCACAGCATTCAAAACATTATTAGGTATGTCATCGTACCGTTTGGTTTTTGATAAAGCTTGTCATCTTCCGGTGGAATTAGAGCATCAAGCTTTGTGGGCTATTAAAAAGATAAATATGGAGTCACAAGTAGCTGGCGAAGCAAGACTATTACAATTAAACGAGCTTGATGAATTTTGACGAGAAGCTTATGAAAACTCAAGAATTTATAAAGAAAAGATGAAGGCGTGGCATGATAAACACATAGTACTGAAGGAATTTGCACCGGGACAGCAAGTATTATTATTTAATTCTCGACTTCGGTTATTTCCCTGAAAACTCAAATCACGATGGTTAGGTCCGTTCACGGTTATTAAAGTATTCCCTCATGGTGCTGTTGAAATTCAAGGTGACGACCAATCTACATTCAAAGTCAACCGTCAGAGATTGAAACCGTATTGGGGAGGTACATTCGCAAGTGCCAAATCTATTCTCCTTCTCAATTAATTATGACATAGCACATCGTCAAGCTGATGACGTTAAAACACGCACTCGGTGGGAGGTAACCCATTAGTCATTTATTTTTCTTTTTCTATTTTATTTTTATTTATTTTTATTTTTCTTTTCTTTTCTTTTTCTTTAATTCCTTTTTTTTTGTATTTTCATTATCCGTTCTAATTGCCTTATTTCATTTTATTACGAGTAGTTTATATTTTAGGTTAAATATTTGATGTTAAAAAAAAAAGATTTTCGCTTCTCTGAAACAGAGAAGGTGCCGATCGTTCACTCCTTCTAGCGAACGATCGGTGCTGCACGCCTATTTTGTTTCACAAAACAGAGGGGGTGCCGAACGTTCGCTCAATTGAGCGATCGTTCGGCGCTTCTATTCTAATTTTTGTTTTTTTTAACTCTAGCGATCATTCATGACCTCACTCTCCCCTCTCTCTAACTGAAATCCCTAATTTTTTCCCCATTCTCTCCACCGCGAGCAATCGGCACCCGAATACCCCATTACCTCTTCTCGCCTTCTTTAACCGCTCTTCCAGACCTCTCTCACGACTACAGGTACACTTCTCTTGTTGCTCTTTTCCTCGCGCTCGCACCTGACCATTTTAGAAGTCTCTCACGTTTTTCTTCAATATTCTGGTTTGGTATTACTGCAACACTCTTCAGCATATATCACCTGTTTTCCTGCTTTGATCTATTACATTACCAATGAGCTTGTCTGTATTTACTTTTGAGGATGATTAACGCTATAGCTTCGTATGCTCTCACAGTTTGCTTTGCATGCCTACCATATGTTTGCTGAAATGCCTGCACCAAGTAGAATTTTCAATTTTGTATATTGTTTCCCCTAGCCTTCCCACTTGATTATCTACCGTGCTAAACTGTCTTCCTTGTGTATGCTGGGTTGGATTTGTGTGTTTCTTCTGTGCAGTGACAGGTTATCTATTTCGTGAGCTATTCCACAATGCCACCGAAACGATCAAGAGCCACCACCTGTTCCGTCTCTTTCAAACCGATGCAGCATTCATTCACAAGCCCCGCGGCAGCCAATCTTTTTAAGGATTTTATGACCAAAGATAAGGCCATTATTTGTGAGGTGAAATTTCAGCCTTCAGAGGTTGACGGCCAGATTTTGACTACGCTCCAACGACGACGGTGGGAGACACTTACTGTTTTAGGAGGGGATGCGAACGTGAATGTCGTTCGTGAATTTTATGCCAATCTCAAAGTCGCCAACACTGAGGGACCAGTACAAGTACGACACAAGTTCATCAATTTTTCCGCCGAGGCTATTAACACCTATCTGGGCCTTGATAATGACGCCCCAGATCACTTTCAGACTATGATGATACCGGGCCGGATTATGAGTTAATTCTCCGTGAGATGGGCCACCGGGGCTCCACCTGGATTTATTCTACGCAAGACCGTACTCGACCACTACACATTATCTCAAGCTGCCTCAATCGCTACGCACAAGCCTGGTGCAAATTTATTCAGGGAAACTTGATGCCCACGTCTCAGAAGTCAGAATTGATGAAAGAACGGGTGGTGGCACTTTATTGCATTCTCACAGGGCGTTCTATCAATGTCGGGCGGCTGATCCACCAAAATATTCTCCCATGCAGTAAAGGATCGGGCACTGGTGGGCATATACACCCTGTTCTGACTACACATCTATGCGCAGTTGCCAATGTCCCCATGAGCTCCACCAACGAACCCTGGATCCAGCAGGCGGTGTACAGCACATCGAATATTTCACAAATTGCCAATTGGCCGTATGGGACAGCCCGAGATAATGGCCTAGGGTTCGATGAACATGATGTAACTATAGATATCCCTCCTCAGCCGTTGCCTTTGCCTCGCGTACGGAAAATTCCTAATTCTCCATTCTGCCCCTATGTAAATCCAGCCTTGGCACACGAACGAGATGCTCGTCGAGAAGCTCGCACGAAACAGCGCTATGAAAGTCAGACTGTATCTGGAGGTGCCTCTTCCTCTTCAGCCATTCCTCCACGTTCTTACACATTGGATGATCTTGGGCACATGATGGAAACGTTAATGACCCGACAATCTCGAGTGGAGCAGCGCATGATGGATCTTCACTCACGCCAACTAGAGCAGGCTCAATTTACAGCTCAATACATAGAAGCATTCAATGCTCACCAGGAATACTCGCCACAGTCGAGTCCACCATTTCCTTCTTTTCCAGCACATTTACTTCAGCCGTATACCCCTCCACCAGGGGATGAGGACGACGACATGCCGGGCTCAGCTTGAGGTACCCTAATCCTTTTCATATTTTTCTTGTATGTTTTGTTTACATTGAGGACAATGTTGGATTTAAGTTTGGGGGTGTTTTGTTAGCTTTTATTATGTTTTTTTTTCTACTCTGTTGACTATATGATATATGACATGGTTATGCATTCTGATCTTGGTTGAGGCGTCGATGATGATTTAAATGATTGATTCATGCTTTGACTCTCTGAGAAATACTGAACAATAGATTGATTTGTCTTAGTTGATTTGATTCAAGCTCATATAATTATCTTCACAAATCTGAACACGTTTCATTCTTGTTTGATTTTATTCGTTGGTAATATATTTGTGTAGTCTACTAAGAGTGAAACCCAGATACTGTAAGGGAGTGAATGAGAACAAACAAGGTGAGGGAGTGTAACTCCAGTCAAAGGCTTTGATAGTGAGGACATTGAGAGGAAAATCTTTCTTAGTTTTGCCCATTATTTACGAATGCAATTTAAATTTTTCAAAGATAAGAGAATGATTTAGGTCATCTTTGAACCGTTTGAGCTTTTTGAACCTACCTTATTGTGTCATTTAATGACAACCATAGTCACCCGTTTGAGCCTATTTTGTACAACTCATTTGTCACCTGAAATTAACCCAACCTCATACATATTTTCCCTACCTTATTTAATGAGCACGGGGATATTGATCTGAATTAAGGAAAAGTTGGAGGAGATGGTGAAAATCAAATCGCAATTCCTTTGTCATTTGTTTCTTTCTAGAGCATTAAGCCATTATATGTACATAAGTTGTCAAGTTCAAAAAAAAAAAAAAAAAAAAAAAAAACCTTTCATACTAGTTTTATTGTGAGTTTTATGTTTGTATTGATTTCATTTTGTAATAATGACAAAGGAGTTGAATGTCGTGATATTGAGTGAAGTAAGTTTGGGGGTGAGCGAGTAGAAGAAAATTTTGACTGGGAAAAATACGGAGGAATGATTTGTGCTCTGGATAGTCGTTTGAATTCATAAAATTTCTACCTTTTAGCCTAGCCTTTAATTACAAGCTTGTAAAGACCTATTGACTCTTGTCGTGAATTATGGATATTTCTATTAGCTGGATGTTGGGCAAGGCTGATGATTGATTAGAGTGAATGGAGTGATTCCCGAGTGAAATAAAAATGTTGTCCTTACCTGTAGCTACATTAGTTGAACCAACAATTAGAAGAAAATAAGAATGACAAACACACACACACGAAGATTTTTCTTGTATGTTATTATCAATTCGCTATTATGAGTTATTTCTTTTGCAAAGTATTTAACTTGGTGGTTCAGTATGAATTTTTCAAGCTGAGACAAATTATTGAAAATCTTTATTAAGATTGCTTGACCATTGTATTTCGTTGAGCAATTTGAATGTGATCAATGACATATCCTTGTTTTAACCGAACTGCATTTTGTTCGCTTGAGGACAAGCTTTCATGCAAGTTTGGGGGTGTGATAAGTGTATATTTTACACATTTATTTATACTTTTTACACTTGATTTGATAAGTTTTTCTCAAGTGTTTAAAGATGTTTTGATATATTTTGTGTAAGTATGCAGAAGATTTACTTAGAATAGGAGGAAGAAAGAAAAGAAAAAAAGCTGAGAGAGAAAAGAAAGAAGCAGAACAAATTGAAAGAAAAGAAAAAGTGCAAATCGATAGAGAAGAGAAACAGAGAACATGCCGATCGAGCGCTCATTGATGCGATTGATCGGTAGAAATTTACAATGAATTGGCAAAACTACACATAGAAAAGGTGCCGATCGATCGCTCATTCCAGGCGATCGATCGGCTGAAGAGAAGATTAATTGTGCACAAACCAGAGAAGATGCCGATCGCACGCGCATTGCTGCGATCAATTGGCAAAAAGAACGAAAATTTGAAGCGAACGATCGCCAGTAATTCCAGCGATCGATCAGCTGAAGAGAATTGAAGGCGATTGATCGTCAAATTTTTGCGATTGATCGCTTACAAGTTTGGAAAGCTAACTTCTTCTGATCTAAACCATCAAATAAAGGAAACATTAAATCTCATCCATTGATCTATCAAGGAGAAGGAATTAAAAGAAAACCTAAAAAGAAGAGGCGAGGGGAGGCAATTTGGACAGAGAGCAGAGATCATTCGACGATTTTGGCAAGCAGAGGGTGATTCTGGAGAACTGTTGAAGAGCGACGAGGAGTATCAAGAAATCAGAATAGTTTTCTCTCTTTTCTTTAATTTTTATTTATGAACTCTATGAACTTCTTTATTATTATTGTTGTTTTCTTCTATTTTAACATGAACTAACTTTTTATTCTAGGGCTACGATGTAGCCAGACGATGTTTATTTTATGTTCTTCGTTTAATTATATTTTATAAGTATTTCTTCCAATACTGTTGGCACATTTAATTTCTGTTCTTAAAGTTTGTAAATTTCTGGTCAATCTTTACTTGATTTTTGGGGTGTTTCGAGAAGAAGAGATAATAAACACCCGAGCACTGAAATTAATGTCACAAATATACGTAGGCTAGAGATAGTTACGGTATTAATGTGATCATTGGATTTCTTGATTTATTTGTATTTGATTAATGTAGGATTTGAGACTGAGAAGTGATAACCCATTAGTCAGATAAATTAAGCGATGCTCGAGAGAGATTGTATTAGAATTTAGTGAAATCGATCATCAACATAGGGAGAATGCTTATGAATGTAATTTGGAAGGAATGAAATAAATGTTGTCTTGGTGAAATCGTAGTACCTAGGTTTTTATTAATCAAGTTTACACCCCTTTTATTTGTTTCGTTATTTTACATTAATTTATTTTAATTGTTTTGGTTGTTTATTTTAATTTTACTTCTCAAAATCATAAAACTTGTGTTCATTTTAGAATTAAGATTAATTATTTTGATTATTAATTAACAAGTCCTTGTGGGTTCGACACTTTATTTTATCACTTTATTACTTATTGCGACTCGTACACTTGCAAAATAATTTTCACAACAGTATCATATAAGTCTAGAGCATAAGCTTGATTAGCATTAGCGGGGATACAGATCAGTGATCGAAGCCTCATTTGCAGACACTTCAACGTCGACTTGTCTGACAAGCCTTACGGATGATCTGTTTGGTTCAACGTTGCTATGCAGTAAAAATGCAGGCTGTGACGGAATCACGAGACGGAGTGAGTCGCTACTAAGCATGAGAACAACCGAATCCATGGTTGGTCTGTTAGCTGAGTTTTCTTGAACACAGAGCAACCCTATGTGGATGCATCTCATCATTTCATTTGTCAAACATGTTTCCATAACAGGGTCTACAAGATTGGTGACTTCCCCTTCCTTCCAATTTCTCCATGCCTGCAACAATTCAACCCAGTAGTTGTAGTTATGATTGGATGAGTTTTCATCGCTTAGTCTTGATTATTAGTGCTTACATAGCTCAGAAGATGTTCTGTGGTCTCCCCATTTTGGTTTATCAATCTCTGTTGACTTAGGCCAGTGACGATCTCCAAAACCATGACACCAAAACTATATACATCTGACTTGGCTGAAAATTTCCCGCCTAGTGCATACTCGGGAGCCATATATCCGCTACATAGTAATGCCATACAAAGAACGATTAGCACTAAAATAGGTTGGCAGAGAATAAGTTGGGATACAATGGGTAAAGTGTAAGTTAGCTCTTAAACGTAGAGGTGAAGAGTAAGTATGTCCTTAAACTTTATTTTTAGACAAATAACCATCTAACTTAGGAGTGTTAACAATTAAGTCTCTATCATTAAGAGTCATAAAAAAAATTACGTTTTTGTCACGTGATCTTCCTTGTTCGGTGATTTCCAAAAGAAACAATTCATGATAAAACGATTTTTGCGATTATTACCATTAAATTTTTTCAACTTGTTTTTATCTAGAAATTGCCTATAGCGTTCTACCAAATTGTTTCTTTTTAGAAATCGCCAAACTGAGAAGAACACGTGATAAAAACTTGATTTCTTTAACGGCATTTTTAATTACAATGACTTAATTGCTAATCATTTTAAGTTTAAAGAGTTATTTGTTGAAATAAAAGTTTAAATACATACTTGATCTTTGCCTATAAGTCATGTGCACTTTATCCGGATAGAATCTTACCAAAGAAAAACTTACTATGTTCCTGCAATTTTGGATGTCTTGTCGTGAGTCTGTTCTTGTGCGAACAATTTTGCCATGCCGAAATCCGAAATTTTGGGTCTCAATGCTGCATCTAGTAACACATTACTAGCTTTGAGATCTCGATGAATAATTTTGAGCTGAGAGTCTTGATGCAGGTAAAGGAGTCCACGAGCAATCCCCGAGATGATTTCGTATCGGTTTTCCCAGGTCAAGGTGAGGCGTTTTGCCGGATCTGAGTTAAAAGCAGGAGATTAGCCATTTTCAGGCGAGTGAAGAGGTGAATGGATATAATCTGATAAGAATGAAAAGGGACGAGAATATAGCTACCGAGGATGAAATGATCGAGGCTGCCGTTCGGAACAAACTCGTAGACAAGCAGCCTTTCCTTTCTCTCCAAACAGAATCCAAGAAGTGTTACTAAATTCCTGTGTTGTAGCTTGGCAACTAGGAGGACTTCATTTTTGAACTCTGCGACTCCCTGCGAAGAATTTACAGCCAGCCTTTTCACTGCTATGTCTTGTCCATCGGGAAGCTTTCCCTGTAAACAGAAATAGCAACGAGAAGTGAAATTCTGGATTTGGCAAACTGAAGTCTCGATGTTCTTCGAGTAGAAATCCTCCATTTTTACCTTGTAAACAGCACCAAATCCTCCTTGGCCAAGTTTATTTTCTTCAGAAAAGTTCTCTGTGGCGTCTTTAATGGTTTGGAAGTCAAATTGCAAGGATTCTTCCCTTTTCATATCAGGAGCTGCTTCATAATGGAATTTATAGATGAAAATGAAAGATCTTAGCGATTTGATTAGTGAAAATTTGCAGGAATAAATGAACTACAGCTCGAATATGATCATGGCAGAAGGAAAGTTGAAGAATTTGAACTTACTTTCGACGCTTTTCTTCCTTCTTGAATAGACGATGATACAAATCAAAGAAATTACAACCAACCCACCGACAATCGGCAGAACTACGGCGATTACAGTTCGAGATGGATTCTTCTTCTTTCCTGATAATATCAGATTTTTGTAACTTGTTAAACCATAATCTGTGAGTTTATCGTCTGAAAAAGAAAGTGAATCAATAGAAACATGAACGAATGAAGAAGACAACACCTCTGAAAAAAGAAAATCCCACCAAACTTAATATGTTGCTTTTATTAACGGCTTACCTTCTTCGTCTACACTGGTCAGGGACGGCGGAGGAGGAGGAGAAACTGGGGGCGGGGGCGGGGGCGATTCTGGCGGAACATTCGGAGAAGAGTGATAGAAGCGAGACTGCTGATATCTGATATTACAACTAGGGGAACCCACTCTAACACTGGTCGGACAACAAGGTTGAAGTTGCAAAATTGCATCATCCAAGCAATCGCTGCACTCTAGCTCCGATAAATCAGGCGTACACTGTACAGCGGCGTAGATAGTCTCGATATTCGGCGCCGCCCGACTTCCCGCCGCATATTTTAACTGAGAGTTACCAGCCGCAGCGGTACCTTTCAAATCATCCAACAATGTCCTGAGATCTCGGCTATATTGATCCACGTTCGTGACATTATCTATGACCCACAATCGGTAAGATGGAGCAGTCTCCATTAATCCAAGTATCCTCCGGTCGGAGTATTTTAACATACAGTTATCGTACCACCCAATAGCTTCCCTCTGATTTGGACAGCGGTGCGTGAGGAGGTATCTAGAGTCATTGAGGCAGCTCCGGCAAGCGACAGCGTCGACGTCGCCTCTGCAAAGTCCGATCGCGTAAACAGCATCAAAGTTCTGGCCTAGAGAGAAATTGTAAAAACCATAGTCAATGTTGTCGTTGGTGGAAATGGCGGAGAGAAGGTGGACGAGGTTGACGTTGTAGGCGTCGTCGGCTGTGTAGTTTCCGTTCCTGTCAATGCAGAAGTGGTAAAGGAAGCTGGGCTGAGCGTTAAGGTGGGCGATGAAAAAGAAAATGACGAGAAGAAAAGACTGCGAGAAGAGGGTAGACGTCATTACGAGCATCTACCAACGCTGGCTCGCTCGAACGTCGAGAGCATTGACGGACTTCTTCTTGAATCTACCCAGTGAGTGCTTCTCCCACTTCATACGTTCTAAATAGTCAACGTGTTGACCGGGCAATATTATAGTCTACCCTTGACTTTTGACTTTTGATTAATAGAACTTGGACAATCAGAAAATTCTCATATATTTCATAGGTAAATAATTCACCGAGCTCAAATGCGTTAACAATTAGAGTTGCTATTTTTGTCACGTAATCTTCTATGCTTAATATCAGTGAGTTAATTAATTGATAATGCCCATAATATCAGTGAGTTATTTATCCAAAGAAAATATACAAGGACATACTTGGTTCTTGCTATTGACCCTAAGTTTGCTATAATGCACTTTATATTAATGAATTATTTGACACTAGTTCTTTGAATAGCGTGTGGTATATTTTGAAAGTTGTGAAACTAAGCACATAAGGCGGGTCTAGAGTCGTTGTCGATTGATGTTGTAGCACCGAGCAGAGACAACTGGCGAGAGTGAGTGACCCGTGATCAAGGGCGAGCGCCGAGTAGTAACACCGAGCAGAGGCGACTGACGAGAGTGAGCATCACGAGCACGAGGTCGAGCAGAGGCTACTGTTCTAATTTTAAAAGTAACCCTAGTTTTCATTATAAAATCGGTCATGTCCATAATTTTTTGAGAATTTGGTATCTGGAAAGTAAATCGGACCGAATCCAACAATTTATGTAGTATGAGGACCGGTCTCGGATCGAGAACCATGGAGAATTGCCTGAAACCATAATGAATCTTTCGGTTCGATCTGGTTCTCGGTTCTCGGTTCTCGGTCCAGTCTTGCCCACCCCTACTTGGCCATTGTGAGTTGACAATTAGAGGTGGTTGGGTTGCAAAATGTGGGTTGGGTTGGGTTGGGTCAGGTCGGTGGTGGGCTGGGTCGCGTAATATGAACAAGGTTGGTCAAAATGGGAAGGCTAATATGGGCTGCGATGTGGGTTGGGCTACGAAAATCAATGAAAGTACGGGCTATACAATTTTCGGCTGGGGCTCTGAATATGGGCTAGGCTGGTAAAAAAAGGAAGGCAAATATGGGCTTAGCGAAAATTGAATGTAAATACAGGCTGTACAATGTCGGCTTGGCGCAAGTAGATTGGGCTTTGCTGGGCAGTCTGGGAAGGACTTGGAAAAAATGGTAAAAGCAATTATGGTGTAGGCTTGACAAAATTTGGCTGGGGCGAAAATGGGAAGGCAAATGTGGACTGGTTAGACTGAGCTGGGCTGGATTTTTAGATAATGGGAAAGCAAAATATGGGCTGCAACATTTGAGGAAAATGGAAAGGGAATATGCTTATCGGGCTGACAATCATACTTGGACTTGGCATGGTCGATCCATTCGTTGGTATTGGCATTCCATTGAATTCCAAGCAAATCAATTAACAAGATTGCTGGTTTTGAGTTTACAAGGACTAACTCCAAGCCTTTATTTACATATTGATCTAGCGAGGAAGTATTTCACTGATTGAGGCTTCATTATTCGACCACGGAACCGACTTGCTTGCCGACGCATCAGACTCTGGCTGCTCTTCCGACACTTTATCCTGGGTTCGGCTGTTAACAAAAAACGCAGGCCGCTGAGGCGAAGAGAGAGTCATAGAGTAACTGCTAAGCATCATAACTACGGCAGCCATTGTTGGTCTATCCACTGGATCTTCCTGAACGCACAGCAAACCCATTTGAATGCACCTCATCACTTCTTCCCTCGCGTAACCTGAATCCTTCAGCGTTTCATCCAATATATCCAACGCCGTTCCATCCCTCCAATGCTTCCAAGCCTGCAAAATTTCTCACAAATATGGCGTAACGTAATTTTTTTTAATCGACGTATGGAAGTTCCAAATGAAATTACAGATGATGGGCATTGACTCACGTAGCTCAAGAGGTCCTCTGCGTTGTCTGATTGATAGAAAGAACTGTTCTTCTTCCCTGTAAGGATTTCCAGAACCAAAACTCCAAAGCTGAACACATCCGACTTCACTGAAAAGTGGCCTTGCATTGCATATTCCGGCGACATATAACCACTGCCGACAAAAGAAAAATCATAAATTCTCTTTTACTATCTTGTTTCTCCCTCACTAAATAGCTGGACTAAATGCCATCTTATATGAATGTCTAAACTTACTATGTTCCAACTACTCGATTTGTGTTGGCCTGCGTTTGATCAATCACGAAGATCCTTGCCATTCCAAAGTCTGAAATCTTTGGGTTCATGTTGGCGTCTAACAACACATTGCTGGTTTTGAGATCTCGATGAATGATCGTGAGTCTCGAGTCTTCGTGAAGATATAGAATTCCTCGAGCTATACCGACTATGATCTTGTAACGTTGGGTCCAATCCAATTGTCTTTTCTTTTCAGAATCTACAAAAGATGTAAATAAACCAGCGATTACTAAGCATAGTTAGGATCTACAGGTTAAAACAAATAATAGTAATGTTGTCCAAATCAAACAAGTATCATAAGAAGTTGTTGAATTACCAAATAAAAAGTAGTCAAGGCTTTTGTTGGGGATGTATTCATAGACGAGGATTCTTTCGTTTCGTTCCAAGCAAAATCCGAGGAGTCTCACCAGATTCCGGTGTTGAAGCTTGGCCACGAGGACAACCTCATTCTTGAACTCCACTTCGCCTTGAGTGGAACTTCCTGATAGTCTCTTTACTGCTATTTCTTCCCTGTCAGGAAGAACACCCTGCAATGGAATATACGCCTTTTTAGAGTAAATTCTCTTCCACTAGATTCCGTTCTTGAATACACCTCTGACGATCTTACCTTATAAACAGGCCCGAATCCGCCTTCGCCAATCTTGTTGTCGTCAGAAAATTTGTTGGTGGCAGCTTCAATAGTTGCGAAATCGAATTGCAACGACTCGATGGTTGACATTTCATCTCTAACTGTGTAAAACAAAAGAGATTGTTCGTTATGCAACAGAGGAAAACTGGATTTGGTTGATCAAAGAAGACCACTTTCATCTTTCGTTACCATTATCTTCCATAACAGACTTGTATGCTCTGCCTTTGGCTCTCCTTCTTCTCAGTATGCAGAAGCAGATGGAGAGCAACACTAAAGAGACTAAGACTGGGACGACAATGGCGATAATTGTAACCGCTGAAATTTTCTTTTTTCCTGCACACACATTTTGAATCATCTGCTTAATTCCCGAAACACCAAATGCATTGCTAATTTACTATTTAAGTTGTGTATTGATATCACACTGCATACAGTGCTCTGGAGGCAGTCGGTTTAGTGCATGAAAGTAATGTAGTTTGCTTTGTCTGATGTGATTTAAATGGATAAATCAACTTCGAGTTAATTGAAAATTAAGGCACCTGGAGATGGCGGTGGAGGTGGAGGTTGACTTTCTTCTCTTGCCGATGTAACGTTGTAGAATGGATAGAATTCATATCTAATATTACAGCTCGGACTCAGAATATTTGCTCCAATTGGATACGTCGGAAGAACGGAAATGGCTCTACGGATACAGCTGTCGCAGGCGAGAATGGTGAGATCCGGCGTACACTGGACAAAGCTGTACAAGATCTGCGTGCTCGTAAAATTTTGTTCGGTGGCCGCAAACTTCTTTACCGTAGGAGAGTTTCCACGGTAGCGTTGGAAGTGAGAGAAGAGAGGAGGAGATTGAGGTTTGACTGGTAGGTGCTGTTGGTTGTGAAGTTGGATGTTGCCGGACAATAAGTAGATCTTAGTTCAGGAGCTGCTTCATTCATGGGGATGCAAAGAAAAAAGAGCAGAAAAGAGAAGAAGACGAGAGCTGAAGGTAATTTGAAGAAATTCATAATTTCTAGTTCTTGCCTCCGACCATCCTAGAGTGTGCAAGGTTAATAATGTTTCACGGGACAACGATGTGAGTGGATTAACAATGGCAAAAGTTCCAATTAGATGATGTCAAGGCAAGGCTTGAATTTTCAGACGCATACAACGTAAGGAAGACGAAGTCAGAGACGTATGCTGAACGTGGATCTAGTTTCAACCCTCTTTATATTATTCAATGGTCTTGATCAACGTGGCTCAATTATTGGAAGAAAAAGGGGAGAGGGAAGAGATGTGATTGGTTGAAAAAAAAAGGATTTGGAAAATAATATCATTGACTTTTCTGGCGGACTCCATTTCAGACTCGTCTTTTTACTCCATTTTTTGTTCATTTCTTGGAAACTGCATCTGTCCAATCCATGACAACATAACCTCACTGAACATTGATGTAAGCTTCCCTCCTACTAAATTTTGGCTTTACAGGTTGACTGACTCCATTTTTGGAGACTGAAGTCTTCCCTCATCTCATTTCATGACATTTTTCATCTTAGCATATGATTACTGAGATAATTTACTATTAATATGCAGCTGCGTATATGGGATTCCCTTGTTTTATGCTTTCAAACAATGGACTGTAATTTCTCAGAGCAGTTATCGGATCGAACAATGGATAGTAATATTCGATATTTATCAAAATCTAGGTCACATATCAGCCTCGTGGTCCTTCTTCGTCTTTAAAGCATCGACAATGACACAGAAACTAGACGTGGAAGACTGTTGGGTATCCCACATCGGTTGTGGAAGGGGTTGGTGATCAATTTATAAGTGTGAGGGAAAGCCTCATCTCTTGAGCTAGCTTTTGGGATTGAGAAGGCCCAAGATCACCTAACATCTGGTATCAGAGCTTGCTTTCACGTTTGCATTAAAAAATGTCAAATGTCCATCAGCATGCAGCGAAGGAAAACGGCGGGGTGTCGTTTCACTATCCGATGCTGAGCCCTCACAATTACGCGGTATGGGCGATAAAGACAGAAGCGATCCTTGATGCTCAAGGAGTCTGGGAGGCGGTTGAGCCCACAGAAGGAGCACGAGTGGATGGAAAAAAGGATAAGACAGCGCGGGCCTTCATCCTGCAGTGTGTCCCAGAAGATATCCTTCTCCAAATCGCAAAGAAGAAAACAGCAAAAGAAACCTGGGATAGCCTCAAGACGAGGTACTTGGGTGGTGATCGAGTCAAGAAGGCACGTGTCCAAACACTAAAAAGTGAGTTTGATGCTCTTCGAATGAAGGAGGCCGAGACGATCGATGAGTTCGCCGGAAAACTCAGTGCAATAACCGGCAAGTTTTCAACCCTCGGTGAAACACTTGAAGACTCTTCTCTGGTTAAGAAGCTGCTTGATTCTGTTCCTGAGAAGTTCTTCCCCATCGTCGCCGGGATCGAACAATTCTACGATCTCGAGACCATGCCATTTGAGGAGGCTATAGGACGATTAAAGGCGTATGAGGAACGAACAACACGATTACGCGGCAACACCAACGGTACTGAGGGCCAACTGTTACTCACCCATGCTGAATGGCAAGCCCGAAAGAAGGGGAGCAACAGTGACTCCTCGTCAGGAGAAAAGGGCCGTGGTTCCAACGGAGCAGATCGTGGCAAATGGCGAGGGCGAGGCCGCGGTCGTGGCCGTGGTCGTAATGGGCCGCGCAAAGAAAATACAGGCGGCACTAACAGCACCAACAGTGGCACTCGCGACAAGAGCCATATAAAATGTTGGAACTGTGAGAAAATGGGACATTACGCGTCTGAATGCCGCAGCAAACATCATGATGATGAAGCAAATCTCACTCGCGACACTGATGAAGAACCGGCGCTGTTGATGGCTATGTCCCAGGAGGTAACACATACCAAGCGTGAACAGCAGGATGCTGTACTGCTCAGCGAAGAGAGAATATTACCAGAAAGATACTGTGGCGACCAGAAGGGAGAAAACGAAGACGTCTGGTATCTTGACAACGGTGCAAGCAACCACATGACTGGGCATCGCCAGAAGTTCCAAGAGTTGGATGAAGCTGTCACCGGGAGGGTGAAGTTTGGCGATGGATCAACCATCCAGATCATGGGAAAGGGGACTGTTGTGTTTGATTGCAAGAACGGCGATCAGAAAATTCTCCAGGAGGTATACTACATTCCTAAACTGTGTAGTAATATTATAAGCCTTGGGCAAATGACAGAAGATGGGAACGAGGTACACATGGTAGGAGAAACCATGAAAATATTTGACAGAAGTGGGAAGCTTTTGATGATGGTGAAGAGAACACAAAACTGCCTGTACAAGATAAAGTTGAAGACTTTCAAGCAGGTGTGTCTCCTAACAAGCTTAGATGACCCAGCATGGTTATGGCATGCAAGACTCGGCCACGTAAATTTTCATGATCTGAAACTTTTGGGGGAGAAGAAGATGGCAGTTGGTGTGCCATTATTATCTCAACCAAACAAGTTATGTGAGGCGTGTGTGATAGCCAAGCATCCACGATTGACGTTCCCGCACTAGACAAACTATAGAGCAGAGAAGCCACTGGAACTCCTCCATGCAGATATTTGTGGGCCAATTTCACCATGCACACTCGGTGGTAATAAATACTTCCTCTTGATTGTTGATGATTTCACTAGGTGGATGTGGGTGTATGTTTTGGCAGCAAAGAACGAAGCCTTCATGGCTTTCAAAAAGCTCAAGTCTCTGACAGAGAACAAAACGGAGTATAAAATCAAAACACTCCGGACAGATCGCGGTGGCGAATTTCTATCCACTGAGTTTACCCGCTTCTGTGAAAATGAAGGGATTGAGAGGCACCTCACAGCTCCCTACACACCACAGCAGAATGGCGTTGTGGAACGCCGTAACCGTACAGTAATGGCCATGACAAGATCACTACTCAAAAGCATGCACGTACCTGCAAAGTTCTGGGGAGAGGCAGTTCGACACGCCGTCTATTTGCAGAATCGTCTCCCAACTAAGATACTAGGAGAGTGCACCCCATTTGAAGCTTGGATGGGAAGAAAACCTCACCTCGCACACTTGAGAGTATTCGGCTGCGTGGGATATGCAAAAAATACAGTTCCTCATTTGAAGAAACTAGACGACAGAAGCTCGCCCATGGTTTACTTGGGTGTAGAGGAAGGTTGCAAAACTCATCGGTTATTTGACCCGAACCGAAACAAGCTACAAGTAAGTAGAGATGTCATGTTTCAAGAAAATCTTAAATGGTCTTAGAATGCAGGCACTAACAGTGAAGGGCAGTCATCGGAGTTCATCATGTTGGATGCACTCTATTCTGATGAACCGGGTGATGATACAGACGCTGAAGATTTCACACAACCAGCGCCAGAAACTGTATTTTCACCAGAAACTGTAAGCTCTCCAGAAACTGCAAGTTCACCTTCACTTCCGTCAAGCGCTCGTGAAATTACACCATCTTTATTAACCAGCTCGCCTGAATCACAAGACAAACCCATTCGGCTCAGGTCAATCAATGATATTTACGCCAACACTGAGGAAATGGTTGCTATCGATGAAGAAGAAAGTGAGGTGATGATGGTGATGTCTGAAGAACCAGCTTGTTTCCAGGAAGCTGCAACGAATATCCACTGGTACGAAGCAATGAAGGAGGAGATGACCTCTATTGAAAGAAACCGAACCTGGACCCTAACAGAACTTCCATTAGGTCACAAGCCCATAGGCCTAAGATGGGTATTCAAATTAAAGAAGAATTCAGATTGTGAAGTTTTTAAGCACAAAGCAAGGTTGGTGGCAAAAGGCTATGTACAGAAGCAGGGAATCGATTTCGAAGAAGTGTTTGCACCTGTAGCAAGACTTGACACCGTTCGAGTTATCCTTGCACTTGCTGCAAATCAAGGCTGGGAAGTACACCATTTAGATGTGAAGTCAGCATTCCTTAATGGGGAGTTGAAAGAAGAGGTTTATGTTACCCAACCAGAAGGGTTTGAAGTACAGAACCAGAAGCATAGGGTGTATAAGCTGTCAAAGGCACTCTATGGACTAAGGCAAGCTCCACGAGCTTGGAACATACGCTTGGACAGGAGCCTAACAGAACTGGGCTTCAGAAAATGCACTCAAGATCAGGCAGTTTACATAAGAAATAAAGGAGAAGCAAGAGTGATTGTTGGAGTATATGTTGACGATCTGATTGTAATAGGAGAAAGCATCGCAGAAGTGCAGAAATTCAAGCAGCAAATGATGGCAGAGTTTGAGATGAGTGATTTGAACCTTCTCTCTTATTACTTAGGATTTGAGGTGGAACAACAGAAGGGTCGAATTTTGCTCAAACAATCAGCCTATGCTAAGAAGATCTTGTCTCAGTTTAAAATGGCAGACTGCAATGCCACAAAATATCCGATGGAACCCAAGACAAAGCTGCACAAAGACTTGGAAGGAAACCCAGTTGATGCCACAGATTTTAGACGTATCATTGGGTGCCTTAGATACTTGCTGCACACACGACCAGACCTCTCATACGCAGTGGGAATGGCAAGCAGGTACATGGACAAACCTACAGTAATGCATCACAAGGTGGTTAAGCAGATCCTCAGGTATTTGAAAGGCACAATCCATTTTGGGCTTGCTTATGTGAAGGGATCCCAGGAGTTTGATATTTACGGGTATTCAGACAGTGATTTAGCTGGTGATTGCGATGAGAGGAAAAGCACAAGTGGAATGGCGTTCTACTTTAATGAAAATCTGGTGTCCTGGAATTCACAAAAGCAAAAGACAGTAGCTCTCTCATCGTGTGAGGCTGAATTCATGGCAGCAACTGATGCTGCTTGTCAAGCATTATGGTTAAGGAGTTTAGTCAGTGAGTTAACTGATATGGAGCCGAAACAAGTTATTTTATTTGTTGATAATAGATCTGCCATAGCGCTCATGAAAAATCCAGTGTTCCACGGGCGTAGCAAACACATAGATACACGTTTCCATTTTATCAGGGAATGTGTTGAGAAAGGGAAAATAATGGTGGAGTTTATCAATACTGGAGAACAAAGAGCTGATTTGTTGACGAAGGCACTGTCGAGAGTGAAGATAGCAGCCATGCGTCAGCTGCGTGGAGTTCGTGACTTGGAGTCGTCTCAGGATTAGGAGGAGATTTGTGAGAAAATAATCCTGAGATCGAGGGAATAACGACTCTCGTTATACCCTCTGGTTGTTTTTTGTTTTTTCTGGTGTTTTAGTTTTTCCAGCTTTTATGTTTAGTTGTTAAAGTTAGTTAGAATGCTCTGTAAATACCGATGATTATGAATGAATATTTCTGCGCTTTTCTTCACTGTGTTTTCACCATCTTCCTGGGTCCAGAACCAACATCTGGTATCAGAGCCCAAGTTTACAACAAATCTCAGTCCATCGGGAGAAACTGGGTTGTCGTCTCTCCGACCCAAGGCCCGATGTGTGAAGGGGAGATTGTTGGGTATCCCACATCGGTTGTGGAAGGGGTTGGTGATCAATTTATAAGTGTGAGGGAAAGCCTCATCTCTTGAGCTAGCTTTTGGGATTGAGAAGGCCCAAGATCACCTAACAAAGACTAAGTCTTGGGTGGACGAAGAAAAGTATTCAGTCTTTTAACATAATTTCTTTGGATTGTTCTTCTGGGACAGTGATAGTCTCTATACATTTAATATGTTTTCAATAATTTGTACGACGTGAAATCAAGTGTTGGAAGAATGGGTTTCTGAAAAGAGTTTTGTTGAATGATTTTTCTAATTTGGCCATAGCCTTAAATTTATACAAAAACTAATTATATTATTCATTGTGCAATAAGAATAATTACATAAATAGTAAAGCTAATTTAAGAAATAAATAAACTAAGTTAAGAAAGGATATCAATGATACAGCTCATTTTGAAATGTCGTAACTTAAAATTTTTTTTACAAAATATTCACAAAGATAATACTCCCCCTTAAATTGGAGCATGAAAATTGCAAATGCCCAACTTACGAAGAAGTAGAGGAAATTGTGATTTACCAAGAGTTTTGGTCAAAATATCCACTAGTTGTGCACCGGTTCGAATATGAGACGTAGAAATCGTTTCATCTTGCAAGGTATCACGAACAAAGTGACAATCCATTTCTATATGTTTCATTCGTTTATGGAAAACTGGATTAGCCGCTATATAAAGAGTAGCTTGACTATCACAAAACAATTGCATGGGACAGTCATGTTGTATCCCAAAACAACCTAAAAGGGATTTCAACCATTTTAACTCACATGTAGTAGTGGTCATAGACCTATACTCGGCCTCTGCAGAAAATCGAAAAACAGTTGGTTGTTTTTTCGTTTTCCAAGAAACAGGAGAATAGCCTAATAAAATAAAGTAACTAATCAATGATTTTCGAGTCAGATGGCAACTTACCCAATCACTATCACAAAAAGTATAGAGTTGAAAATTACTTTCTTCACGTATCAGAATTCCTCGTCCAAGACAATCTTTTAAATACCGCAAAACTCTCAAAGCAGCGTCCCAATGTTCAACACGGAGGATCACCCATAAATTGAGCTAATATATAGATAGAGTAACACAATTTAGGTCGTGTAATCATTGAGTAGATTAGGTGCCCTACAAGTCGTCGATACTTCTCTGGATACTCAAAGACGGTGCCATTAATGGTGGCAAGATGATGGTTATGTTCCATGGGTGTAGAAACAGGGTGTGCTCCAAGTAAGCTAGCCCCACTTATAATGTTAAGACGCATTTGCGTTGTGAAAGAAACAAACTATCCTTCCCTCTTGTTACTTCAATGCCAAGAAAATACTTGAGAATGTCCAAATCTTTCATATGAAATTTCTCATTGAGTTGTTGTTTGAATTTTTCGATTGCCAAAGAAGAAAAATCGTGATTATAATGTCATCCACATATACAAAACATGTAAAACAACATCACCCTTGGAATAACTAAACAATGAGTAATCAACATAAGATTGTTTATTTCTAATATCTTTTAAAGTAGTCGAGAATTAAATCAATTTTGAGATGCTTGCCGGAGTCTATACAATGACTTACGTAATCGACACACCTTACCCGAAGTAGCAGAATTAAAACCAGAAGGGAGTTGCATATATACCTCCTCATCAAGATCTCCACGTAGAAAGACATTATGCACATCCATCTGGTGCAATTCTCACTTTCTTGCCACCGTTATAGCAAAAAATGTGTGAACCATGACCATTTTAGCGACATGGGTAAATGTTTCATTGAAATCAATTCCGGCAAACTTGTCCATTTCGGTACACTATTAGGTTCCCCTTTAATCTTTCAACCGTGCCATCTAATTGATACTTGACTTTATAGACCCACTTACACCTGATTGCTTTCTTCTCGGGTGGAAGATCTTCTAAAGTCCAAGTTTCGTTTCTCTCAAGTACATCTATTTCTTCCTGCATTGTTTTCCGCCAACCATGATTCTTAATAGATTCTTTAAAGGAAGTAGGTTCAGTGCCTGCAATAATTGCTGCAAAAAAAGGGGTGTGTTTCACAAAAATTATCATAATTTACATAATAAACAATGAGAAAAAAAGTACAGCAGTGATAGTGACATGCCACCACTCTGTGAATCTCTCGCTAAGTAGGAACATGGTGTATGGTTCAGCAGTCTCTCGGTAAAGTCGAGGAAACACCCAAAAGAACAGTAAGAGTTGCAGCGGAAAAAATAGAGTTAAAATATGTGGTAAACTGATAATGGAACTACCCACCTGTGTTCCTCGGAAGAGGTCGAATAATTGGTGGCAACCGAACGAAATGTTCGTGCTGGCCTACAAGGAAACTCTGGCACCTCCCCGGCAAAGAGTCCTCCGCGAACGGAAAACACTCCAACAGCAAACCAGGATTTCACCACCCTTCTTCTGTTTGCCCCACTCAGAAGGTGAGAATCGGTTCTGGAAATGCCCTTGAAACAGGCTCAATGTTTTCTGACGCATTAACGGCGTTTTTATTTTTTGTTTGATATTGAACTCAGATGCTCCAATCTTTATTGTATTTGATAGTTCTGTAATATTACTAAATTCGTCATCGTCTTCTTAGCTTTGGCTATCTTATGGACTTGTATTTGTATCTTTAGTAGAACACACAGGTACTTTCCATGCATCTGGATAGATAGTTGCTTTCTGGGTATGTTTAATATTTTCTGTCTCTACTGTGCGTCTTCTATAAAGTTGCACTCATCAAGTGTTCTACAGGCAATTCGTACATTGTACACGGCGAAATATACATTGGACAAGATGGTGAGGCTAAATTTTTTGAAAGCATCCCGATTCCCTTTTCATGTTTGTGATTGAACTGTTTAAGTTCAATTTTACACAACTTGCTGGGCTTATTTAACTTGCAATAATTCTTATCTATTTCCCCTGTTTTTCGCTTGGGAATTGTCTTTAGTCTAAACTCATTGGTGTCGAAATTGTAATATTTCCTGCAACTTGATGAAGTTCTTGAAGTTATTTTGGATGTTTTTAGTTGCAGGATTGGGTTTTGTTCTGGATCAAAATGGGGTTGCTTTTAGCGAGGGATTATTTCAGTCATTGAGGCTTCAGTATTAGAGAATGGAACCGACGTGCTTGTAGACGCATCAGACCGTGGCTCACCTTCCGATGCTTTAGCTTGGGTTCCGCTGTCAATACAAAACGCAGGCCGCTGAGGGGAAGAGAGAGCCATAGAGTAACTGCTAAGCATCAGAACTACGGTAGCCATTGTTGGTCTATCTACTGGATCTTCCTGAACGCACAGCAAACCCATTTGAATGCACCTCATCACTTCTTCTCTCGCGTAACCTAAATCCTTCAACGTTTCATCCAATATATCCATCGCCGTTCCATCCCTCCAATGCTTCCAAACCTGCAACATTTCTCAAAAATAAAAATAAAAATAAAAATTGGCGCAAGTTTTTTTCCTACGGGTTGAAATGAAATTACAGATGATAGGCATTCACTCACGTAGCTCAAGAGGTTCTCTGCTTTATCTGATCGATAGAATGAACTGGTCTTTTTCCCAGTAAGGATTTCCAGAACCAAAACTCCAAAGGCGAACACATCCGACTTCACTGAAAACTGGCCTTGCATTGCATATTCCGGCGACATATAACCACTGCCGACAAAAGAAAAATCATGAATTCTCTTTAAAGATTTTGTTCCCTCAATAAATAGCTTCACTAAATGATATCGTAAATTAATGTCTAACTTACTATGTTCCAACTATTCGATTTGTGTTGGCCGGCGTTTGATCAACCACGAAGATCCTTGCCATTCCAAAGTCCGAAATTTTTGGGTTCATGTTGGCGTCTAATAACACATTGCTGGTTTTGAGATCTCGATGAATGATCGGGAGTCTCGAGTCTTCGTGAAGATACAGAATTCCTCGAGCTATCCCGACTATGATCTTGTATCGTTGGGTCCAATCCAATTGCCTTTTCTTTTCAGAATCTACAAAAAGATGAAAATAAACCAACGAGTATGAAGTACAATTCTCGGATCTAAAGATCGCCATTAAGAAGTATCATCAGAAGCTGTGAATTACCAAATAGAAAGTAGTCGAGGCTTTTGTTGGGGACGTATTCATAGACGAGGATTCTTTCGTTTCGTTCCAAGCAAAATCCGAGGAGCCTCACCAGATTCCGGTGTTGAAGCTTGGCCACAACGACGACCTCATTCTTGAACTCCACTTCGCCCTGTGTGGAACTTCCTGATAGTCTCTTTACTGCTACTTCTTCCCTGTCAGGAAGAACACCCTGCAATGAAATATACGCCTTTTTAGAGTAAATTCTCTTCCACTAGATTCCGGTCTTGAATCCACCTCCCCCGGTCTTTCTCACGGCCCGCATAGGATCCGATACATATCGGGGTACGACCGGATCTATGAGCGGACCACACCGCCGGACCCTTGAACGTTATTTATTTCTATTGCATCAGAAGTGTTAAAAAATAAAGCTTTATCCATGACCCCATAAACTTGAACGAGCTAACAAGTTCAACAGTGACATCGAGAAAAAGTTATAATAGAAATACAAAATATTTGTGGTGGATACAAACGAAATAAAATTCTAACAAAAGCAAATAAACTAATCAAGAGTTTAAACTCACCAAAATAAAAACCGTCAAATGCAATAAAGCTAAGAAAAAGAAACATCGAGCCTACTCATTCAACAACATATGGTTTTTACGACTAAAGATCTAAATGAGAGAATTGTTTGAGTGAATCGACTAAATTCAATAAGAATAAAGTTTTACCTTCAGCTTTACAATTAAGAAAAATGAGTGGTTATGCTAAAAATAAAATGTTTTATAAAAATTGAATAGAAAACATTTAATAAGACACGTATCAAAATCTTCCATTATAGTATGGTACATATATGAATATCACAACAAAAATTGAGCTACTCAAAAACTCCGAATACACTATATCATAGATAAATAAATAATATTCCGCAAAGCCACAAACAACTCTCATTAGATTTAGGATTTTCTGTCCAGTTACACGACACGTTCATTTGTCTCATTACTATAGTTCACAAACAAACACATTTTTCTAATGGTCGAATGTGTATAACAAAATGTGACCCTTGTATGAGTTGATCAAACTTGTTTCACACGACCAAGTTAATGAATAGAAATAAATGTGCATGCTCAAATAAAAACATGTCTAGTGAAAAACGTATACATTAAGTATGAAAATACGTCTCAAAATAAGATTTCATGAAATCAGTGCAATGCTAGATATGAAATTAAATCTCTAGATCAAACTAGGTATACCACCATCAAAAATCAAAACATCGAAGAAGTCCAAACATCGGTATACCACCGTAAAAAAATCAAAACATCCAAGAAGTCCAGACGTCAGTAAAATTTGGGAACTTCCTTGAAATTCGATCCCACAATATCGATTTGCCCACTTCCTTAGTGTAATGAATCCGCAAAAATCTCAAATCCCTCTACAAAGAAGTCTCCTTCTGAATTCCAACTTAAAATCCAAATGTTCTAGGTTGGTGAAATTAAGCTCCTCAATCCCAAGAACTACTCTAAGCATTGGTTATCCAATCTATTCCAAAAATTACTACAACAGCCATAGAAATTTTCTTTTGATGAGTAATAAAAAACTGTTAATTGTAACAAATTAACAGTTATGTTAAAGAGATAACTGTCATAAATTTCTGTAAATAAGCTTGATGGATTCTTGGAATAAAAGAGTAGTTCTTACCAATTTAGTGTCGGAGCAAGTCTCCGGTGAGCAACTTCTTGGAGAATGCACAAGATAATTTTGGGAAATAAATTAAAGGATATTTTAGAAATTAAGTAAACGAGATTATTATAAATAGAAAAGACGGGAATGGGAGGGTATTCTGGAAGTTGTATTATTAGTTTCCATTACATTACACATGTTTATGCATCAAAATGACGAAAGATGAGAAATAATAAAGACGAAGAGCCCTCTCAAATAAAAAGGCAAAGCAAAATTAAAGTGAACGAAATGGACCACCAGTCACCACCAGAGAATGCTTTAGTGAGAGAATGCTTTAGTGAGAGACTTTAGCGACTCTCTCTCTACACCCAGAGAGAGAGAGAGAGATTGGTTCTCACTTTTGCCAATCAAAAAAGTGTCTTCAATAATTCAAGTGATTGAATGCATTATTTCCAACTAATAATGGCCTCTTTCTTATCTTGTTACAAGAACCTAGAACTCTTCCAAAACCCCCCATGATTTGGTACTCTATCAACTGTACACACTTACACTCCACACTCTTCCACTAAAACATTGGATTTTAAGTTGCATTCGCTAAAGCAATTTCTTGTAGTTCGATGGAGACTTTTTGGGTTGAACCCAATGAAAAACTTGCAGGTGCTATCAAAATAAATCTCTGAAATAGATCTTGAAGATCAAAAAATCTGCCAATTTGGCTAGAACAGTGAAAAACCCTTCCTCCACTTTCTTCTTTGTCCAGCAAAACTTCCCTTGTTTTTCTCTAGTGTATCTAAGAATCTGAAAATCTCATCTCTTAAATATCATAAATGAACTTGAACTCTTGCCCCTTCGGATAATTCTAAAAGCGGTGAATAATGGGCGAATCAGCAGTCCTTAAAATGTTCATTCCGGCGAACTAGACGGCTTTGAAGGGAAAAGCGGGTCATAGTCACGAATTTCGCCGCAAATGGAGGAACATGGTCGGAAGCATTCCGATCAATGGGTAGTTCCAAGGAAAGCCATGGATGTCGAGGATGCAGAGAAGAAGAAGGATGAATACAAAGGAGAAGAAAGGCAAGAGGATTTCCGCTGCCGCCATCGGAATACACTCTTTTGAGTTTTCTCAAAATTATGAACAGTGAACTTAAAGTTATTCTCTCTCTTCAGTTGATAACTTCCCTCATTTAAAAAAAATTAATTTAAAAAATACTTTATAAAATAAATATAGCAGTTACTACAATCTTACCTTATAAACAGCTCCGAATCCTCCTTCGCCAATCTTGTTATCGGACGAAAATTTGTTGGTGGCAGCTTCAATCGTTGCGAAGTCGAATTGCAACGAACCGATGGCTGACATTTTATCTCCATCTATGCAAAGCAAAAGAGTTTGTTCGTTATGCATACAGAGGAAAACTGCATTTGGTTGATCAAAGAAGACCATTTTCATCTTTCGTTACCATTATCTTCCATAAAAGACTTGAATGCTCTTCCTTTGGCTCTCCTTCTTCTCAGTATGCAGAAGCAGATGGAGAGAAACACTAGAGAGACCAAGACTGGGACGAAAACGGCGATAATTGTAACCGCTGAAATTTTCTTTTTTCCTGCACAGACATTTTGAATCATCTGCTTAATTCCCGAAACACCAAATGCTATTGCTAATCAACTTCGAGTTAATTAAAAATTAAGGCACCTGGAGATGGCGGTGGAGGTGGAGACGGCGGTGGAGGTGGAGATGGCGGTGGAGGTGGAGATGGCGGTGGAGGTGGATACGGCGGTGGAGGTGGAGGTGGACGAGGAGGCTGACTTTCTTCTTTCGCCGCTGTCACGTTGTAGAATGGATAGAATTCATATCTAATATTACAGCTCGGATTCAGAACAATTCCGCCTGTTACATTCGTCGGAAGAAGAAGGGACATGGCTCGATGGATACAGATGTCGCAGCCGAGGATGGTGAGATCCGGCGTACACTGGACAAAGCTGTACAAGGTCTGCGTGCTCGTAAAATTTTCTTCGGTGGCCGCAAACTTCTTTACCGAAGGACTGTTTGCCGCTTCTCTGGATAATCTATTCAAAATATCACCCACAAACTGGTTGAACCGCACAGGGTCAGTGACGTTCTCTGAGTTTATCAATTTGATCATCGGCGAGTCTGTAAGAGTGGAGAAGATTGACTGATTGGAATAACGAAGCATGCACTGGTCGTACCAGATTGAAGCTACTTTCGAGGTTTGGCAATTTCGCTGTAATTCTTGCGCTGCTCTGGCAGAGCATTCTTGACAATCTGCCGGAAGAACATCAGCGCGGCAGAGAAAGATGCCGTAGATTTTTTCGACGTCGCCGATGGTGGCACTTGAGAACCCGCTTTCCACGGTAGCGTTGGAAGTGAGATAAGAGAGAAGGAGGATTGACTGGTAGACGCGGTTGAATGTGAACTTGACATGTGGACAAAAAAAATCAAGTCTTTTAGGAGTTGCTTCATTCATGGGGATGCAAAGAAAAAATAGCAGAAAAGAGAAGAAGACGAGAGCTGAAGGTAATTTGAAGAAATTCATAATTTCTGGTTCTTGCCTCCGACCATCTTAGAATGTGCAAGTTTAATAATTGTTTCAAGGGACAGCGATGTGAGTGGATTAACGATGGTTTGGCAAAAGGTCCAATTGGACGCTGTCAAAGCTAAGACTTGAATTTTCAGATGCATATACAAAACTGGGATCGTGATTCTTTTCTAAAAAATGTTTGGTAACTCGTCGAATTGTCTGAAGATTATAAAAGAGTTGGATGTAAATGGATCTTTAAGACCAAATACGACTCTAATGACAATGTTGAACGATATAAAACCAGACTTGTTGTCAAAGGTTTTACTCAGAAAGATGACATTGATTATAAAGAAACTTTTTCTCCTGTCTCGAAAAAGGATTCTTTCAAAATTATTAGGGCAATGGTAGCTCATTATGATTTAGAGCTTCATCAAATGGATGTGAAAACTGCCTTTTTAAATGAAAATTTAAATGAGAAAGTTTATATGGACCAACCTGAAGGTTTTGTCCTTAAAGGACAAGAACATATAGTGTGTAAACTAAAGAAGTCAATATACGGACTTAAACAAGCTTCCTGACAATGGTATCTTAAGTTTAATGATACCATCACCTCCTTTGGATTTAAGGAAAACATCGTTGATCGATGTATATATCTAAAGGTCAGTGAGAGTAAGTTTATTTTTCTGATTTTGTATGTTGATAATATCTTGCTGGCCACTAATGATCTTGGTTTAATGTATGAAACCAAGAAATATCTCGATATGAACTTTGAAATGAAAAATATGGGAGAGACATCCTTTGTGATAGGAATTGAAATATTACAGGATAGATCACAAGGATTGTTAGGATTGTCTCAGAAAACCTATATTAATAAAGTTCTAGATAGATTTAGAATGGATAAATGTTCTACAAGTGTTGTTCCAATTCAGAAAGGAGATAAATTTAATCTCAATCAATGTCCAAAGAATGAATTGGAACGATCACAAATGAAAGATATTCCTTATGCTTCTATTGTGGGCAGCTTGATGTATGCACATACTTGCACTAGATCCGACATTAGTTTTGCTGTCGGAATGCTGGGACGATATCAAAGTAATCCAGGGATAGAGCATTGAAAAGCTACAAAGAAAGTATTGAGATATTTACAAGGAACGAAAGATCACATGCTCACTTACAGAAGATCTGATTATCTTGAAGTAATTTGATATTCAGATTCTGATTATGCTGGATCTGTGGATACAAGAAAATCCACATTTAGCTATTTGTTCCTTTTAGCCAATGGTGCAATCTCCTTAAGCAGTCTGTTACTGCTACATCCACTATGGAAGCTGAGTTTGTGGCATGCTTTGAGGCCACAATTCAAGGTTTATGGCTGCGGAATTTTATTTCAGGACTTGGACTTGTCAACAGTATTGCTAAGCAGCTGAAAATTTATTGTGATAATTCTGCAGCAGTCTTCTTCTCTAAAAATGACAAGTATTCCAAAGGTACTAAACATATAGAATTGAAATACTTGGCTGTTAAAGAAGAAGTTTAGAAACAAAGAATATCAATAGAACACATTAGCACCAACCTTATGATTGCGGATCCGTTAACTAAAGGATTGCTACCGAAGACATTTAGAGAACATGTCAAACGAATGGGCATTTCTGAAAATTAACTTTATGTTTATGATTGTGTTTTGTATGTAATTGGCACTCTTGAGCTCATTATTGATAGTTTCTGATATACACTTATGAATCCTATTTGATTGTGTTGAATGTATTCATAATGATATTATGAAATAATGAAGTTAACAGGATTTGTCTTTAATAAAGACACTTATGTGGACCGTTATGTTATTTCTTTTATTGATTATGTTAAGTATAAAAGTAATAGTGTGATTCATAGAAGTAACTGTGTCGGATAAATTGACATATTACCGCCATGATCCATATTATTTGTATACTTGATAATGATGTTATGCTTAATCAATATTAAGATAAATTTGATAATGTGATATGGACCAAGTGGGAGAATGTTGGATATATTGCTGTTTGACTGAAGAATGAATCAGTGAAAAAAGGATGTTTCTGTTATTTCATAATCGTCCACAGTAACCGTGGACGTTTATCGATTATAGTAAAAAGTGGACGAATATAATTGTTCATAGTTGGAGTGGATGTTTATCGATTACAGTAAGAGTGGACGTTTATTGATTACAGTAAAGAGTGGATAACTGTCATTGTTCACAGTTATCGTGGACATTTATAGTTTACAGTAAAGATTGGACGACTGCAATTGTCCACACTTTACTGTAATCATTCATTGCATTAAGATCTGCAATCGTCCACGCTGCAATCGTCCACGTTGCAATCGTCCATTACAAGGATAACAGAAACAACAATTGATCACTGTTTAGCTTTGTAATGATCTTTTACAGATAAAGCCAAATTTTATGAAACTCAAACGTCAAATTAAGAAATCCACATGATGTGGTCCATATGTGTACAAATCCTATTGATCATGGCATTTTATCTTTTACTAATGAAGAGATTAAGTTAATGGAATTTAATGATTACTGATATATATATTGAAGAAATTGGTCATCTCTCCACCTAAGAAGAAAGAACGAGAAGTTATTCCATCAAACTTCTCACTGAAGAAACTTAAGGGTAAGGGGAGAGAAATCAGTTTCTATGAATTCAAGTAAGTATTTCTCTTTTCTTCTTTAACGATAGAGTTGTGAAAATTAATATGTTCACATTCATGTTGTTTTTCCTTAATGAAAGTGAGAAACTATCATGAGAGCGTGATTAAGCCTATCATTACATTGGTCGGAAGAAGGGACATGGCTCGACGGATACAGGTGTCGCAGTCGAGGATGGTGAGATCCGACGTACACTGGACAAAGCTGTACAAGGTCTGCGTGCTCGTAAAATTTTCTTCGGTGGCCGCAAACTTCTTTCCCGAAGGATTGTTTGCTGCTTCTGTTGATAATCTATCCAAAATATCACCCACAAACTGGTTGAACCGCACAGGGTCAGTGACGTTCGCTGGGTTTATCAATTTGATCCTCGGCAAGTCTGTGAGAGTGGAGAAGATGGACTCATTGGAATAACGAATCATGCACTTGTCGTACCAGATTGAAACTACTTTCGAATTTTCGCAATTTCGCTGTAATTCTTGCGCTGCGGTGGCAAAGCATTCTTCACAAGCTGCCTGAGGAACATCAGCGCGGCAGAGAAAGATGCAGTAGATTGTTTCGACGTCGCCGGTGGTGGTACGTGTGAACTTGCTTTCGAAGGTAGCGTTGGCAGTGAGAGAAGGGAGAAGGAGGATTGACTGGTAGACGCGGTCTGATGAGAAGCCGCTTTGTTTTTGTGGACAGTAAGAATCAAGTCTTTCAAAAGTTTCTTCATTCATGGGGATGCAAATTAAAAATAGCAGAAAAGTGAAGAAGACGAGAGATGAAGGTAATTTGAAGAAATTCATAATTTCTAGTTCTTGCCTCCGACCATCCTAGAATGTGCAAGTTTAATAATGTTTCAAGGGACAGTGAAGTGAGTGGATTAACAATGGTTTGGCAAAAGGTCCAATTGGATGATGTCAAAGCAAGACTTGAATTTTCAGATGCATATACCGCAAGGAAAGAGAAGTCATTGACGTATGCTGCCATAAATTCATCTATACTACAATCGTGAAACTTAACTTTGTATTTCGATATCCAAACAATGATATTACGCTCCGTCCCTGATTCTTTTCTCGAAAATATTTGTCTACTTAAATTGTCGTATTTTTCTTGTGTTATGGTTCAATTATTAGAAAAAAAATGGGGGAGAGTGAGGAGATGATGTGTTTGGCTGGAAATAATTGATTTGGAAAATAATATCATCGACTTTTCAAGTCAACTCGTCAAGACTCGAGTAGTAGTTGTTAATTTTTCATTTTTCTTTTTCTTCCACTTTTTCTTTTCAGTTTCTTTTTGTTCAAAAACCAAGGCAATTAAAAGAAACTAGAAACCAACTAAATAAGGTTAATTCAAGGATCAATTAAAAAATAATAATCAACAAAGTAACCTTTCAACTAATTTTCGTTAACAAATTAACTCTTAAACTATGATCTATTAATAAACTTGCCGTTTCCGTTTAATTTCCATTTGAAATCGTGATTAGTTGTGTTGGTGTCGTAATACTAGTTGTGACACCAATAGTGAACAACAATAATGAACTGAATAAAAATGCGTAAAGTAAGAAGACACGAAATTGGTAACGCAGTTCCGCAACGTGCCTACGTCTGCGGGGCCACGCCTAGAATTAAAAATATTTCAAACAGTTTACAAAGTTACAAGACAACCAGACTTATACAAATAAAGACTCTCTCTTATCTTTGTCGATGTCTCTTCCTAACTTCCTCAAAGAAACTGTTTTTGCGAGCTCCCCTCGACTTTGAAACGATCTTTCCCGAGATCTGAATGCGACAAGCTCCCCTTTTCGATAATGACTCATCCCGGAATCCGTGTATGGCAAGATCCTCTTGCCCACGATCAGAAAGACAAGCTCCCATTGTCAATAAATAGAACTCCTCCTGAGTTCCAGTGAAGTCTCCTCCCGAGACTGATCTTCAATGAAGAATAAAGAAGAGCACTCCTATGACACCGCTTGTGACACCAATCGTTGTCTTAGGATGCACACCACCACACTCGTTGAACAATGAAAGCCACCAAAAGTAGAGTGTGGAAAACAGTCAACAGAGACCGAAACAAACAATAAGGCACCCACTCGCAGAAGCGTGAGGGAGGAAAATAACGGCGGCTTGCGGCACAAGTAATTGTGAGAGAAGAATCAATATTCCACGCACCTCTTCTGTGAAGGATATATGCTTAAGTGTATCTGCAACAAGTTTTTGTTCCAAAACAGAATGCACAATATAAGGAAACCACAATCACAAAATTCGGAGTTGTGACACTCTTTGCGATACTTATGGAAAGAACCAAAATAAAGCAGATTTGAATCCCAGAATAGTTGGATCACAAATCTTGCTATCTATTATGATACACAGAATTGATAATCTTCAAATCGGCTTTCCATAGATAAATACAAAAGATAACTTGATTTCCAAGCAACTAACTTTCCTTATTTTTCAAGCTTACCAAAAGAAAATATTCTGCATATATTTGGTACCATAATGTCCACAAAATCTGCATGCCTTGCAACTGAATAATACTGCAATCTTTATTTAATTTCCAAGATAAACAAAGTAAATACTTTAATTAATTTTGCCAAACAAATCTATGCCAACACATATTTACATTAACAATCTTCCCATTTGGCATTTTTTTGGCAAAATCAAGAACTCCCCCTGAATGCTGGATGTAGGGTCATCGAAGCTCCCCCTTAATACTTACAACAGTAGATCAATGCACAAAACACTGTTCATGACATGCACACAAAATATTCATATTCCAGCAATAGGTGTAAGTACAAACCTTCTAAATTACTCTCATTTTTTTTCCATAAAAGGACAAAAAGATTAAATAAGACAAAATATTCAGCTCAGCATATAAAGAATCCATCAGCTAATAAGGTATCCAGCAACAAAAGAAAAATATCCAGCAGCAAATGAAAATATCCATCAACAAAAGAAAGTTATTTAAACACATCATTCAATAAGTGACAAACCCGGATGTAGATGCTGGTAACTGCTCATTTTGAGTAACATGAGTTTCGGTTTCTGCTGCAGTCATGACATCAGAAGTGACACCAGGTAGATCATTATCAGAAGGTGTAGAAGGAACCTGAGTTTCAACATCAGCACATTCTTCAATCGAATCATCAACTTCTTCATTTGATTCAGCAACATCTTTGGTTATGTCAGCAGCAGCTTGAGCATTATTAGCATACCTTTGTTTCTCAAAAATATCACCAACAAAATCATCTTTAGATATTTGTCCTTCAAGGTCATCAATCAGACCTATAACTTCTTTTCTTCTCTTTTTAATCAACAACTTCTTTACCCTTTTATTCTTGCAATCGGTATGCTTTACCAACAAATCCGTGTGGTGATACTTGACTTGTATTTCTTTCAAGATGTAACTCTATAACGTTACCTACTGGAACTTCTTCAAAGATTCTTCAATAATAGCCATGAATAAAGTAGAAATCAGAAAACCATAATCTTAAGAAGAAAAAAATTTGATGAACAGAGAACCCTTGAAGGAGTGAGAAAGAGAGAATAGTAGGGGTGAGCAAAAACCGGACCGGACCGAAGAACCGGATTGGAACCGAAAATTTGGTCCAGTTTTGGGTGGTTTTGCATTGTAAAAAAATCAAAATTTGGTTTTTTTGTAGGAGAACCAGAATATTCGGTTCGGTTTTCGGGTTTTGTGAGAGAAACCCGAAAAAACCGAACCGAATTTAATTGAAAACCTGGCTGACCTATGGCTCACTCGCTCGCTCTCTTCACTTCAGTCTATAGAATCGTCGCTCGATAGTCGAACGGCAAACCCTACGCCTGTCGCTTAGCCGCAGCCACTTTCTGTCTCTCTACTCGCACAGTCGCAGTTTGCAGTCACCGACGCCCAACCAATTTCTGTCTCTCTCTGCTCGCACTTCGCAGTTTGCAGTCGCCCGACGCCCAACCACTCTCTGCTCGCACCTCTTGGCTCGATCGGTATGACTATGATAGGTTTTTTTAGAGTGGTTCTGCTTCTGTAGGACTATAATCAACAGAGGCCTTCACAAGAGCTCATGGCGAAGGATCTTCACGAGTTGGAATGGCGATTCCGACACATTTATCGAGGTGAAACCGCCACCCTGATTCTATTTCATTGTTAGGATCTTTTAGTAACTCTATGAATTAAGCTCGATTTGCAAAATTCAATCTTACATTTGAGTTTTAATTGTAGATTTTCTGTCTATGCCAGTGATTTCTCTTTTTGTTACGGCGTTTCACTTAAATCTCGTCGATTTTCACTTGATCTGAGCAGGGCAGCCTAGAAGACATTTGCTCACTTCTGGATGGAGTGCATTTGTAAAGAAGAAAAAGCTGACCTCCGGTGACGCAATCCTATTTCTTAGGTGACCGGAAATTATAATATTATGCTATAAGGTTTACGTTTTTAATCTTTTCGAGTATGAACTTAAATGGAAGATCATTTGTAGGGGTGAAGATGGTGACTTGAGACTCGGATTTAGAAGAGCATCTCAGGTCAAAATCGGGTCTCCTCTTCCCGGTTTGTGCAGCCAGCAACCAAGCTCCTGCAATCTTTGAAATATCATTGATTCTATATCGAAGACAATTGTATTCAGTGTTCGATGCAATCCAAGGTTCTCCGCTTTCAATCTCAATTAGTATTTTAAATTGCTTTATTTTCTCTCTGCGGCCCTCTTGTCTTTCTTTCCTCTTCCTTCTACCCTTCTTCCAGTAATTCTAATATTTCTATCTTATTCTTTCTCATCTTTGGAATTAAAAAAAAAAAAGTGAGAAAAACGGAACCAGACCAGAACCGGAACCGAAATTCGGTTCCGGTTCTGGTCCGGTCCTTAAAAAAATTAAAACAGTCCTGGTCCTAAAAATTAAAAATTAAATTTTATTATTCTGGTTCTAATCTTCCTTAAAACCGGACCGGACCGGTTTTTGCTCACCCCTAGAAAATAGTCATTTGATTTTATGGAAATAAACCATAAATACTCATTTTGAAATAACTCCAAGATAAATCCTCAAATCCTAGAGAAATCTTCTAATTCCCATAAAATTTGAAAAATAAATCCAAAATCTTCAAATAAATTGGAAAATAACCTCAAGATTCAACCACGATCAAATTCCACCAATATCTCTCTAAATATGGAAGAAATTATCGTCAAAATTCCCATAAAGTCTGCCAAAAGTTTTATGGAAATAAACCATAAAATCTCACTCAAATTAGGAAATAAACTCAATCAGCCGAAATCTTCATAAGAGATCTTGTGTCATGCAAGGAGTTGTAATCCAGAATCGAAAGAAAAAATATCAGCTAATAAAAGAAGTCGCCTAAAACAAGTGGCGAAAATAATACTAATATTATTTTTTTTTAAATGAAAGCAAATAAAAACTTACAACTAGAAATATTTCTTCACATGACACAGAGGCCTAAGGCAGACCTTAATTCTTCAAATCTTACACCATCCAAAGCTTTGGTGAAAATATCCACAATTTGTTTTTCCGTCACCATATGCTCCAAAGTAATAACTTTATCTTCCACAAGAGATCTAATAAAATGATGTCGAATATCTATATGCTTGGTCCGATAATGTTGAACCGGATTTTTGGAAATATTGATGGCACTCATATTGTCACAATAGAGTGTCATGAAATCCTGCGTGACATCGTAATCTTTCAGCATTTGTTTCATCCAGAGAAGATGAGTGCAACTACTACCAGCTGCAATATATTCTGCCTCGGCAGTAGACAGAGAGATTGAGTTTTGCTTCTTGCTGAACTAAGACACCAAGTTATGTTCCAAATAAAAACATCCACCGGAAGTACTTTTTCGATCATCCGAATTCCCAGCCCAATCACCATTACAATAACCAACAAGATTTGCATTAGTATCAAATGAATATCAAATCCCATAGTCAGGTGTACCGCTAATGTATTTAAGTATCTGCTTGACAGATTTTAAATGTGATTCTCGAAAATTTTCTTGAAAACGAGCACACACTCTAACACTATAGCAAATATCCGGCCGACTAGCAAGTTCCCTGTCATTTGAGCAATAAATTCATTTACCATTGCTTGCAATACCGAACCAAATACTATATCATCAACATAAATTTGGGCAAGTAAAAACTGACATTTTTCACGACGAATGAAAAGGGTTTTGTCTGCTCCCCCTTGCTCATATCCTTTTGACAACGAATACACAGTGAGTCTTTCATACCATGCCCGAGGGGCTTGTTTGAGCCCGTATAACGCCTTTTTCAATTTGTAGACATACTCAGGATGATGAGGATCTTCAAAACCCTTTGGTTGATCCTCAAGTACACGAGTTGTTGTTGGTGTCGACGACACATGATGTGACAACTTTCTTTGCTTCCCAATCTGACATGGTCCACATATTCTTCCTTCATCGAAATTCATCTTGGGAACCCCAAGGACCCACAGACCGCTCCCTTTGATATAATCATCAAATTCGATCATTGACGTGTCCCAACTTTCTATCCCATAAAATAGGATCTTCCATGCTTGAACGAAAACAAGTAGAAGATGAGTAAATAAGATAACAGTTGTCAGAAGATCTTACTCCCTTTATGATGCAACTTCTGTCATGATAGGACACAATGCACTTTCCACGAGTGAAATGAACATTTAGATCTTAATCGCACAGTTGACTAATGCTAATTAAATTAGCCTTTAGACCATCAACCAGAAGAACATTCTCCAATTTTGGTAGCCCTAGAACATTTAGTGTCCCTCTTTCCATGACACCAGACTTGACACCGTTGCCCAAAGTCACTTTTCCCACACTTTCAGATACGATGTTCTTCAAAAACTTCTTTTCACCAGTCATGTGTCTAGAGCAGCCGCTGTCAAAGTACCAAGCATCGGTTGTAGTGGCCTTTGAGAGATTTGTATAACATTGCATTTCAAGTTTGATTTTATCACCCATCTTTGTTGAGGAAATCTGTGAGAAGACAAATTTCTAGTAGTACCTTGTCTTAAATCAGCTAGATATGTAAAACATCTAGGGTGAATATGGCCACGTCGATTGCAGTAGTGACAAATAGAAGTAAGTTTGTTACCTTTTATTTATGGGAAAAGGATGAGACTTTTCTTTCTGCTCAGTTCTAGTAGTGCTTATTGCAACTTGCTTCCTTCTGTACTCAAAAACATTTTATTACAATTTTGGTGATATAAAGTTTGATACTGGTGATGACACTGCATGCGACACTGGCTGTGAGACCGAGCTTTCTCCTTTGAACCCGAGTCTAGAACGATCACCACTTAATTTGATGATTTTTAGAATATCATCCAGCTTAGAGGAACCTGTATTTAGCATCTTAACATTTTTCTTCATGTGATTTAGCTCGTTAAATAGTTTCGTCGTCTCATCCCGACTCGTTCATTCAGTAACAAAATTTTGCAGGTTGATCTTCTCAGCTTTCAAGTCTCTATTCTGAATGTGAAGACAATGATTGATTCTAACAAGCTCGGTCCATTTTTCATGAAGAAATTTGTACTTCACAATGAGATCTTCTTTCGTATTTTCATCACCATAATCCGATATATTCTCTGTAACATCATGTGAGACGCTATCATCATCTGTTGCATTTAGAATTAGCAACCAGAGCCACATGGTTGTTCTGGAATTCATCTTCTTTTTCTGACTCATCCTCACTCCACGTCGTGTTGAGGGAATTCTTCTTTTTCTGCAGATTATTAGCACATTTTGCTTGATTAAGACCAAAACCATCACATTCTCTGCACTGAATTCCTCTGCTCTTGATAGGTTGATCAGAAATATGTTTTTCTTCTCTGTACTTTTCATTGCTCGAAGAACCATTCTTGGTGTTATTGACACTGGAATTGACACCTCTATTATTTCTTCCATATCTCTTCATAAACCTGCTAAAATTCTTAGATAATAGTGCTAGAGATTCTTCAAGGTCATCTTCACTATGATCACTCAAAATCTCTGTATCGGCTTTTAAAGCAACTCATTTTACCTTCTTCGTTTTGGTGTCAACTTCGAGATTCATTTCGAAAGTTTTAAGGGATCCCATTAATTCTTCTAGCTTCATTTTGGAGACATCTTTGGCTTCTTCAATAGCTGGGACTTTATATGCAAAACGTTGAGGCAAAGATCGTAGAGTCTTCCTTACTAGTCTTTCTTCTTAAAAAGTCTCACCAAGAGCAAATGCCTCATTGGCAATATCACACAATTTAGCATTAAATTCAGCAATACTTTCGCCTTCATACATTCTTAGATTCTCGAATCTTGTAGTTATCAGCTGCATTTTGGATAGTTATCATCTGCATTTTGGATAACTTCACAGCCGACGTCCCTTCATACGTGATCTGAAGAATTTTCCATGCTCTTTTGGCTGACTCACAAGTGGAAATAAGTCTGAACTGAGTAGGATCAACACCATTGAAAATAACATTTAGAGCCTTTGAATTACTATTGGCCATCACATCTTCAGAAATAGACCAATTTTCTTCAGCCTTGAGAGTTGTAACACCTTAATTGTTAGTAATTGTCGGAGGATCTCATCTTGTCATAATAAATTTCCAAACCTTCTCATCAATAGCTTTGATGAAAGCCCTTATTCTGGCCTTCCAATAAGCATAGTTGCTACTGTCTAATAGGGGTGGCTACATTATTGAACCTCTTTCTTTCATAGAGTCCATTGCACAGAATAAAACATGATCAAATCCCGTGGATCCTGCTTAAGAAACAGAAGCATCCCGCTCTGATACCAATTGAAATCGTGATTAGTTGCGTTGGTGTCGTAACACTAGTTGTGACACCAATAGTGAACAACAATAATGGACAGAATAAAAATGCGTAAAGTAAGGAGACACGAAATTGGTAACGCAGTTCGCCATGCCTAGAATTAAAAACATTTCAAAGAGTTTACAAAGTTGCAAGACAACCAGACTTATACAAATAAAGACTCCCTCTTATCTTTGTCGCCATCTCTTCCTAACTTCCCAAAAGAAACTGTTTTTGCGAGCTCCCCTCAACTTTGAAACGATCTCTCCCGAGATCTGAATGCGAAAAGCTCCCCTTGTCGATAATGACTCCTCCCAAAATCCGTGTATGGCAAGATCCTCTTGCCCATGATCAGAAAGACAAGCTCCCCTTGTCAATAAATAGAACTCCTCTCGAGTTCCAGTGAAGTCTCCTCCCGAGACTGATCTTCAATGAAGAATAAAGAAGAGCACTCCTATGACACTGCTTGTGACACCAATCGTTGTCTTAGGATGCACACCACCACACTTGTAACACCCGAGATGCGACTAGGTAACTTTCCTAACTGTATTAACGGTCATGAATATTTAATCTTCACGGTTTAGAATTTTATGACAAGTTTAATTAATTACATGTGGGTTTTAAACTAGGTTGAGTGGCAAAATTGTAATATTGGAAGTTGAGATCAGTATATAAAAAAAAAGGGAAAAGTTTTAAATTTCACTCAAGCCACTGTAGCCGACATACCCCTACTCTCGGCGATTTCTTCTCTCCCAAGCCCCCGCTCTCTGCTATTGGTGTCTTCCTCGTCGACGACCGGTTTCTAGCCCGCATTCCTCTGCGAATCCGCACCCGAGGTATGAAATGGACAATGTAGTTATCTGTTAGTGTTTGGAGCTCTGTTTTCAGCTCGGCATTTGAACTCAGATTTTACCAATGGCCAAGTAGTATTAGAACATTTTAGAATCCGAGAGTAGTAATGTCAACCTGAATCTATTCTGGACTTTTTAAGTAACCAACTCAGATTTAATCGATAGTAGAACCTGTTTGTTTTATTTTGGATTTCAGATTCTGCATAGTATATCAAACCAAGGATTCGGGAATGCATTTAGCTAATAGATCCTAGGATGATTTATGAATAGAGTTTTAGGATTTTGATTTAATTACTGTAATGCACATGTTTTAGGTAAAGAAGTTGAAGAGAAGAGGTTCAGATTGCTAAACAGACCAGGTAAGTGGATGTATTAAGATTTCCGGCCACTAGGGCCCTACACCGCAAGGATACTAGGAAAAATTGTTGAAATGTTTGTTTGATGATAATGACTAGTAGTTTGCCATGATATGAAGTATTTGAGCAAGAAGATGTTAAGTTACATGATGTTTCTACTCGTTCTTATAGTATGACATTCCTCTGTGAAATTCGTGTCCATGCATTATGTGCACGTTTATGATTAAGTTAAGAACATGAAAAACAAATGTAAGCGTGATTAAGCGTAGAACGGGGGGAAATGACTATGATATGTTCACAAGGCTTAAGTATGGCTCGCAAATTCTCCCACTGGTGGAGGCCGAGATAATGCTAAGTAAGACTCGCGAATTCTCCTGCTGGTGGGGACCGAATTGATGTTAGGTACGGTTCGCGAATTTTCCCACTGGTGGAGACCGGATTGGCAGGAACACTCGCGAATCCTCACGCTGGTGGAGGCCGAGTTAATACTGCACGATAGTTCGCGAATTCTCCTGCCGGAGGAGGCCGAGCTAGTCGTTACTATGATTGCCCGACTGACAAATGATTATGTACCCCTGTCTTTCTCCCTCGTTTCCGCCCTTAATACATGCTATGCAAAAGATGAAAATGAACATGAATGAAGAAAGATTTGCGAACTTATGTTTCTTTAATTTGTACTGTAACACCCGAGATACGACTAGGTAATTTCCCTAACTGTATTAACGGTCATGAATAGTTAATCCTCTCGGTTTAGAATTTTATGACAAGTGTAATTAATTACATGTGGGTTTTAAATTAGGTTGAGTGGCAAAGTTGTAATAATGGAGAACTGAAGCCAATATTTAAAGAAATGGAAAAGATTCAAACCTCACTAAACCCCTGTAGCCGACATCTTCTACTCTCGGCGATTTCTCCTTCGCCGAGCACGTGCCCTGTCTGCCAGCAACCTCCCTTCGACGACCGGTTTTCCCCGCCATTTCCTGGATACTCTACGCCCGAGGTATGAGTTTGCCAATGTAGTTATCTGTTAGTTGATTTGCTCTGTTTTTCTGCTCGGCATTGGAGTTTTGGACTTTTCCAATGGCCGACTAATAATAAGGATATCAAAAATCCGAGAGTTGTAGTTTTATTTCCCGAATCGATTCTGAACATTTTAGATCGAATCTGTCGGTCTTGTTTTTGGGATTTCAGACTACACTGAGTATAAGACTAAGGAAAACTCGAGAATGATTTTAGCTATTAGGCCCTAGGATGACTTGTGAATAGAACTATTAGGATTTTTATTTTAACTACTGGAATGTGAAATGTTTTAGGTGAAGAAGGTTTGAAGGAAAGTGCTCCACTGCTAAGGAATCCAGGTAAGTGAATGTATTAAGATTTCCGGCCACTAAGGTCCTACACCGTAAGGATACTAGGAAAAATTGTTGAAATGTTTGCCTGATGATTATGACTAGTAGTTTGCCATGATATGAAGTATTTGTGCAAGAAGATGTTAAGTTACATGATGTTTTATTCGTTCTTATAGTATGACATTCCTCTGTGAAATTCGTGTCCATGCATTATGTGCACGTTTATGATTAAGTCAAGAACATGAAAAACAAATGTAAGCATGATTAAGCGTAGAACGTGGAAATGACTATGATATGTTCACAAGGCTTATGTATGGCTCGCGAATTCTCCCACTGGTGGAGGCCGAGTTAATGTTATGTATGGCTCGCGAATTCTCCCACTGGTGGAGGCCGAGTTAATGCTATGTATGACTCGCGAATTCTCCCACTGGTGGGGCCGAGTTGATGTTAAGTACGATAGCTCGCGAATTCTCCCGCCGGTGGAGGCCGAGCTAGTTGTTACTATGATTGTCCGATTGGCAAATGACTATGTACCCCTGTCTTTCTCCCTTGTTTCTTCCCTTAATACATACTATGCAAAAGATGAAAATGAACATGACTGAAGAAGGATTTATGAACTTATGTTTCTTCTCTAAATTGTACACTCATGTATGTCTGTCAGTATGCATCCCTTACTAAGCATTAGGCTTATAGTTAAACCTTATGGTGTAGGTGAAGAATTTACAGGTGAGGATGTCAAGTTTAATGAAGAAGTTTAAGAATGGAAGCTGTTGAGAGCTCAAGGTGACAGTGCAGGACTGGAGAGGCGATTATGACCCTTAGTTAATGCTCTTACGATTTCAGTATGATAAAGGATATGGTAGTTTAAGTAGGATGAAATTATTTTATAATATTGAGTTTTGAAACTGTCTGGTTGACCACTGAGTCTGGAATGATTATAGGAATTATTAAATGATCTGTTGCTTGAGTCTTCCGCTATATGCATTCTGATTGAGTCTATGATTTTTACTCATTAAAGTTTATAGTTACCAGGTTAAGATTTGAATGAGTAGTGGTGTGTTCTGTTGGATGAAGTCGTTCGGTGATTATAGTGTTTTACTGCCGTATGATGGAAGCTGGATGAGGCAGTCATCCGGCTGACGTCATCGGTGGATGTCAAATGATAAAAGTTGGGCGATTGAGTCTTCCGGATGACGTCACCGGAAGAGGTAGAATGTTTAGTAGCCGGATGATGTAAGTATTATTTCATCGCTCAGTGACCGGGCGATGTAGATGTTTTCAACACCGGATGAGGTGAGATTTTAAAGAGTCACGTGTTTGACTCGTGTTCACCGGTAGATGTGGTCTTTTCTTCTGCCGGTAGATGGGTGATGTTCCTCTTGGTCGATTGAGGTTTAGTGGACCGCGTGTGATACTTTGTGTCAAATTATGTTTTAAAAAAAAAAGAAATATACTGCTAATCATGAATCATGAGTGAGTAATAAGAATTAAATGTTTAAGAACGAGATAGTTTATGTGACGATCCTCCCCGGGTCGTTACAATTATGGTATCAGAGCAAAACCAGGTTCTAAAATCGATTCTGCAGACTACCTTCCAACACTGACTGTCACTTGAGTACTCTCCAGCAACTATAAGTATTTATGATTTCAGTAAATGTCACTAAGTTAAGATGTATATATAACTATGTGTTTAGGAACCCCAATATGGTTAGAGGTCAGCAGAAAGAGACCAATGAGGATAGCAATACCATTGCTCAGTTGACAGAGTTGGTCATGCGCCAATCTCACCAGATCGAACAGCTGATGACTGCTAGGGAGGAACAAGGCAACTCCAGTAATAATGCAACTCATGATCATGGGGGTGAGCGTTTTCACCGGCTTTGACCCCCGGTATTTAATGGACATGTTTCAGACCCTATCTATGCTGAGGAGTGGGTTCGAAAGATAGAAGACATGTTTAAGTACGCAAAGGTTGATGAAGGAGATAAGGTCACATATGCTGTTTTTCATTTGGAATTGGGTGCAAGGCATTGGTGGGATTCAATCCAGCACACCGCTGATGCTGGAACTATGACTTGGGAAATGTTTAAAACTGCCTTCTTTAACAAGTACTTCAATAGGACTGTTCCGGCCAGCAAGAAGAAGGAATTCATGAACCTGCGACAAACTGGCTCTGTGACAGATTACATATGCAAATTTGATGCTCTATCACGGTTTGCTCCCCGAATGACTGAGGATGATGAGGACAAGATTTATCAATTTGTCCAAGGACTGGGCCGAGTTTGTACATGAAAATAAAGACTGCTGGGATACACAATGTACCTTATGGTGAGGTGACAGCTAAGGCCTTGGAGCTGGAAGAGGCTGAGATGACAGCATATGCACAGCGTGAGCAGCCAAGGAAGTTCACGAAAGAAACTCAGCCACCGCCACGTCAGAACAGAGGATGGCAACCGCAACAGAACAGGGGACCTCAACAACAACAGCAGGGTATAAAGAGACCCTTCAACCCAAATGAAGACCAGGAAAGAGGAAAGAGACCTCTGGCACCCCTATGCCCCACTTGTCAGAAGAACCATCATGGTGAGTGCAAGTTGCTTTCTGGGCGCTGTTTCAGGTGTGATAAGGCTGGACACCTAGTCAGAGACTGCCCCATGCCGCCAGACCCGAACCGTGCAAGAGTGGTACCCAGAGTTTATGCTATGATGGAAGATGAGGGTACAGTGCCGCAAACAGTCATAACAGGTACCATTATGATCTGTGGTTTTGCTGCTTACACACTTATAGATACAGGAGCCACACACTCGTTTATAGTAACCTTGTTTGTATGCAACCATAACATAGGATCTTTACCAGCTGAAAAATCATATAGTGTCATGCTACCATCAGGAAAATCTCTATATTCTGAACAGATTGTTAAGGGAGACATTGTGTCCTTAGGGGATAAGAAACTCTATGTGGAATTAATTGTTATTGACATGAAAGGGTATGAGGTGATATTAGGAATGGAATGGTTATTTAGGCATTATGCCACGATTAGTTGTAGATCTGGAGTAGTTGATTTTAGACCCCCAAATGGTAATCATTATTCATTCCAGGCTATTCCTAAGATAAGTAAAATACCGGTTATAACTTCACTAGAGGCCCAACGGATATTGAAAGATGGTTGTGAATGTTACCTAGCTAGTGTAATGGAGACCCGAGTGAAGAATAAGATAGAGTTACAAGATATTTCCATAGTCCGAGAGTTCCCTGAGGCATTCTTGGATGATTTGCCAGGATTGCCACCCGATAGGGAAATTGAGTTTATAATCGATACCTATCCCGAGGCTTTACCTGTGTCTAAGAACCCTTACCGTATGGCACCTGTCGAATTAAAAGAATTAAAAGTCCAACTACAGGAGTTAGTAGACAAGGTATTTATACGCTCTAGTAGTTCTCCCTGGGGTGCACCTGTTTTATTTGTTAAGAAGAAAGATGGTTCTTTGAGGATGTGCATAGATTACAGAGAATTAAACAAGTTGACAATTAAGAACAAGTACCCCTTGCCCCGGATTGATGATTTGTTTGACCAACTGCAAGGAGCAAAAGTGTTTTCAAAAATAGATTTGCGTTCGGGGTATTACCAACTGAAGGTTAAGGAAAGTGATATACCTAAGACAGCCTTTAGGACCCGTTATGGACATTATGAATTCTTGGTCATGTCATTTGGACTGACCAATGCACCTGCAGCCTTTATGGACTTAATGAACCGTGTGTTTCGGGAGTATTTGGACAAATTTGTAATTGTGTTCATAGATGATATCCTGATATACTCACGGACAGAAGCTGACCACGCAGAGCACTTAAGAATAGTTTTGACAACATTGAAGGAACAACAGCTTTATGCCAAATTGTCCAAGTGTGAATTTTGGTTGGACAAGGTTAATTTCCTCGGCCATGTGGTTTCTGCTAATGGCATTTCTGTGGACCCGACCAAAATTCAGGCAGTTAAGGACTGACCACAGCCAAGGAATGTTGGTGAAGTCCGTAGTTTCCTTGGTTTGGCAGGTTATTATAGGAAGTTTATTAAGGGATTTTCTATGATAGCTAAGCCTTTAACTAGTTTGACAAAGAAGGACACCAAGTACTCTTGGACCGAAGCTTGTGAAGATGGCTTCCACACACTTAAGCTAAAGTTAACGAAAGCTCCACTATTGACCCTCCCAACCGAAGAAGGGAAGTTTAGTGTTTATTGTGATGCATCCAAAGTTGGACTAGGGTGTGTTTTGATGCAAGAAGGCAAGGTTATAGCGTATGCTTTTAGGCAGCTAAAGAGTTATGAGCAGAACTACCCCACTCACGATTTGGAACTAGCCGCGGTTGTTTTTGCACTAAAGATTTGGAGACACTATTTGTATGGACGACAGTGCGAAGTATTTTCTGACCATAAGAGCTTGAAATACCTTTTCACTCAAAGAGAATTAAACATGAGACAAAGATGTTGGTTAGAGTTTGTAAAGGATTATGACTTTGAGATCAAGTATCACCCAGGTAAGGCTAACTCTGTAGCTGACGCACTGAGCAGAATGTCAACTACAATGCAAACCGTTGTATCAACCATGTCTATACCTTTGAGGACAGAGATTCGGAAATTGGAGTTGGAGTTAGTTCCTGAACTGTCAGGTCTACTTGCTACTCTAACCATCCAACCAACCATTTTGGAAAAGATCAAAGAAGCACAACAGAAGAACTCAGAGGAGAATAGCAGAATAATGAACAAGGTGAAGGACACCACCTCCGAGTTTAGTCTTTCCAAGGAAGGGATTCTGAGGTTTAGAAATAGATGATATGTCCCTAATGATGAAGGATTACGTAAGTTAATCTTGGCCGAAGCTCATTCATCTTCCTTCTCTGTGCATCCTGGTAACACCAAGATGTACCGAGACCTGAGGTTACATTATTGGTGGCCAAACATGAAGAGGGATGTGGCTGAGTTTGTAGAATCATGTTTGGTATGCCAACAAGTTAAGGCAGAACATCAACGCCCTCGAGGTACCCTTCAGCCTCTACCTATCCCTGAATGGAAGTGGGAAAACATTGCCATGGATTTTGTTGTAGGTTTGCCAAGGACAACTAAAGGACATGATAGTATTTGGATCGTGATTGACAGAATGACCAAGTCAGCTCATTTCCTACCCGTAAAGATGACCTACACAATGGGCCAACTTGCAAACTTGTATGTTCAAGAAATTCTAAGGCTACATGGAATACCGGTATCCATTGTCTCTGATCGTGATCCCAGGTTCACCTCGCGATTTTAGAAAAGTTTGCAAGGCACGTTAGGAACAAAGTTAACCTTTAGTACTGCTTTTCATCCACAAACAGATGGCCAATCAGAGAGGACCATTCAGATACTTGAGGATATGTTGAGAGCATGTGTGTTGGACTTTCAGACAACTTGGGATAGACATCTACCTTTAGTTGAATTTTCTTACAACAACAGTTATCAGTCCACCATTGGTATGACACCCTATGAAGCATTGTATGGTAGGAAATGTAGATCACCTCTGTATTGGGATGAAGTTGGCGAAGCAAGACTCCTGGGTCTTGAGATATTGCAACAGATGTCAGACAAGATTGCCATTATTAGAAACAGAATGATGACTGCACAAAGCCGACAGAAGAGTTATGCAGACCAAAGGAGGAGAGACCTCGAATTTGCTGTTGGTGATGAAGTCTTCTTGAAGATTTTGCCATTTAAAGGAGTGCTAAGGTTCGGCAAAAAGGGAAAACTTACCCCACGATTCATTGGACCCTTCCCTATTTTGGCTAGAGTCGGTAGTACCGCTTATAGACTACATTTGCCTCCATCATTGGATAAAGTTCATAATGTCTTCCACGTGTCAATGTTAAGAAAATGTATACGGGACCCTACACAAGTTGTTAAGCCAGTAGATATTGAGATTGAACCATCATTAACGTATGAAGAGAAACCGGTACAAATATTAGGATATGCAGTTAAGACTCTGAGGAATAAAGAAATTCCATTGGTAAAAGTTTTATGGACAAACCACGGCATTGAAGAAGCCACATGGAAACGACAGCAAGACATGCTAGGCAAATATCCGGAGTTATTTCTTTGAGCAATTTTTGAGGACGAAAATTTTGTTTGAGGAGGGGTGGATGTAACACCCGAGATACGACTAGGTAATTTCCCTAACTGTATTAACGGTCATGAATAGTTAATCCTCTCGGTTTAGAATTTTATGACAAGTGTAATTAATTACATGTGGGTTTTAAACTAGGTTGAGTGGCAAAGTTGTAATAATGGAGAGCTGAAGCCAATATTTAAAGAAATGGAAAGGATTCAAACCTCACTAAACCCCCTATAGCCGACATCTTCTACTCTCAGCGATTTCTCCTTCCCCGAGCTCGTGCCCTGTCTGCCAGCAACCTCCCTTCGACGACCGGTTTTCCCCGTCATTTCCTGGATACTCTACGCCCGAGGTATGAGTTTGCCAATGTAGTTATCTGTTAGTTGATTTGCTCTGTTTTTCTGCTCGGCATTGGAGTTTTGGACTTTTCCAATGGCCGACTAATAATAAGGATATCAAAAATCTGAGAGTTGTAGTTTTATTTCCCGAATCGATTCTGAACATTTTAGATCGAATCTGTCGGTCTTGTTTTTGGGATTTCAGACTACACTGAGTATAAGACTAAGGAAAACTCGGGAATGATTTTAGCTATTAGGCCCTAGGATGACTTGTGAATAGAACTATTAGGATTTTTATTTTAACTACTGGAATGTGAAATGTTTTAGGTGAAGAAGGTTTGAAGGAAAGTGCTCCACTGCTAAGGAATCCAGGTAAGTGAATGTATTAAGATTTCCGGCCACTAAGGTCCTACACCGTAAGGATACTAGGAAAAATTGTTGAAATGTTTGCCTGATGATTATGACTAGTAGTTTGCCAGATGATTATGACTAGTAGTTTGCCATGATATGAAGTATTTGTGCAAGAAGATGTTAAGTTACATGATGTTTTATTCGTTCTTATAGTATGACATTCCTCTGTGAAATTCGTGTCCATGCATTATGTGCACGTTTATGATTAAGTCAAGAACATGAATAACAAATGTAAGCATGATTAAGCGTAGAACGGGGAAATGACTATGATATGTTCACAAGGCTTATGTATGGCTCGCGAATTCTCCCACTGGTGGAGGCCGAGTTAATGTTATGTATGGCTCGCGAATTCTCCCACTGGTGGAGGCCGAGTTAATGCTATGTATGACTCGCGAATTCTCCCGCTGGTGGGGCCGAGTTGATGTTAAGTACGATAGCTCGCGAATTCTCCCGCCGGTGGAGGCCGAGCTAGTTGTTACTATGATTGTCCGATTGGCAAATGACTATGTACCCCTGTCTTTCTCCCTTGTTTCTTCCTTTAATACATACTATGCAAAAGATGAAAATGAACATGACTGAAGAAGGATTTATGAACTTATGTTTCTTCTCTAAATTGTACACTCATGTATGTCTGTCAGTATGCATCCCTTACTAAGCATTAGGCTTATAGTTAAACCTTATGGTGTAGGTAAAGAATTTACAGGTGAGGATGTCAAGTTTAATGAAGAAGTTTAAGAATGGAAGCTGTTGAGAGCTCAAGGTGACAGTGCAGGACTGGAGAGGCGATTATGACCCTTAGTTAATGCTCTTACGATTTCAGTATGATAAAGGATATGGTAGTTTAAGTAGGATGAAATTATTTTATAATATTGAGTTTTGAAACTGTCTGGTTGACCACTGAGTCTGGAATGATTATAGGAATTATTAAATGATCTGTTGCTTGAGTCTTCCGCTATATGCATTCTGATTGAGTCTATGATTTTTACTCATTAAAGTTTATAGTTACCAGGTTAAGATTTGAATGAGTAGTGGTGTGTTCTGTTGGATGAAGTCGTTCGGTGATTATAGTGTTTTACTGCCGTATGATGGAAGCTGGATGAGGCAGTCATCCGGCTGACGTCATCGGCGGATGTCAAATGATAAAAGTTGGGCGATTGAGTCTTCCGGATGACGTCACCGGAAGAGGTAGAATGTTTAGTAGCCGGATGATGTAAGTATTATTTCATCGCTCAGTGACCGGGCGATGTAAATGTTTTCAACACCGGATGAGGTGAGATTTTAAAGAGTCACATGTTTGACTCGTGTTCACCGGCAGATGTGGTCTTTTCTTCTGCCGGTAGATGGGTGATGTTCCTCTTGGTCGATTGAGGTTTAGTGGACCGCGTGTGATACTTTGTGTCAAATTATGTTTTAAAAAAAAAGAAATATACTGCTAATCATGAATCATGATGGAGTAATAAGAATTAAATGTTTAAGAACGAGATAGTTTATGTGACGATCCTCCCCGGGTCGTTACATGTACACTCATGTATGTCTGTCAGCATACATCCCTTACTAAGCATTAGGCTTATAGTTAAACCTTATGGTGTAGGTGAAGAATTTACAGGTGCGGATACCAAGTTCAATGAAGAAATTTAAGACTGGTCGCTGGTGAGAGCTCAAGGTGACAGTGCGGGACTGGAGAGGCGATTATGACCCCTGGTTAATGCTCTTACGATTTCAGTATGATAAAGAATATGGTAGTTTAAGTAGGATGAGATTATTTTATAACATTGAGCTTTGAAACTGTCTGGTTGACCACTGAGTGTGGGAATGATTATAAGGATTATTAAATGATCTGTTGCTTAAGTATTCCGCTATATGCATTCTGAATAAGTTGTGGTATTTTCTGTTGGATGAAGTCGTCGATGATTGTAGTGTTTTCTGCCGTGTGATAGAAGCTGGTTAAGGTAATCATCCGGCTGACGTCATCAGCAGATGTAGAGTATTTAGGTCACCGGATGATGTAAGTGTTATTTCATCGCCCAGTGACTGGTGGATGTAGAGAGTTCTCCATCGGATGAGATAAGAGTTGTTTTGTCGTTTAGTGACCGGGCGATGTAGGTGTTTTCAACAGCGGATGAGATGAGAGTTGTTTTGTCGTTTAGTGACCAGGCAATGTAGGTGTTTTCAACACCGGATGAGATGAGAGTTGTTTTGTCGTTTAGTGCTCAAGTAATGCTTTAATTGGTCACGCGAAGTGCACATGACCACCGGTCGATGTAGTGTAAATAAGAATATCTAGCAGTGGATGTTCAAGACCGGATGATGTTTTTAATTGTACACGAGTGATGCACGTGTTCACCGGAAGATGTCTTCTACTGGACACTATTAAGTGAGTCGCGTGGTGTGCACGTGACAGACCGGATGATGCGTACCCTATCAGCCGGTGCATGCAAACCCATGCAGCCCGAGCACGATGAAGTCGTGTGATCTATGAGTATCCTTCCTTCTGTCCGATTATGTTAAGGATTAATGTCTGCGTCTAGTCGCTCTACTCTGTGATGAATCATGCTAACAACTATACGGGAAGTCGAATTCTTGAAGATTGAGTTCTGTCAGTTTTGCAAATAGTAAAAAAATAAAGAAAATGTACAGAGTATAATTTAAAGTCAGTGTTCTATGAAAGTTATGAATTACGTGGCGACTCCAACTGGGGTCGTTACAACACTCGTTGAACAATGAAAGCCACCAAAAGTAGAGTGTGGAAAACAGTCAACAGAGACTGAAACAAACAATAACGCACCCACTCGCAGAAGCGTGAGGGAGGAAAATAACGGCGGCTTGCGGTACAAGTAATTGTGAGAGAAGAATCAATATTCCGCGCACCTCTTCTGTGAAGTATAGATGCTTAAGTATATCTACAATAGGTTTTCATTCCAAAACAGAATGCACAATATAAGGAAACCGCAATCACAAAATTTGGAGTTGTGACACTCTTTGCGATACTTATGGAAAGTACCAGAATAAAGCAGATTTGAATCCCAGAATAGTTGGATCACGAATCTTGCTATTTGTTATGATACACAGAATTGATAATCTTCAAATCGGCCTTCCATAGATAAATACAAAAGATAACTTGATTTCCAAACAACTAACTTTCATTATTTTTCAAGCTTACCAAAAACAAATATTCTGCATATATTTGGTACCATAATCTCCACAAAATCTGTCTGCCTTGCAACTGAATAATACTGCAATCTTTATTTAATTTCCAAGATAAACAAAGTAAATACTTTAATTAATTTTGCCAAACAAATCTATGTCAACACATATTTACATTAACACCATTAAAATTGAGGACGAGAGTTCGAAATTAGGTGAAAGACCGAAAATGACGGACTTTAAAGATTCAAGGCGAACGCCCAAAGATAGAAGAGTTTTGGGATCAAACCTCTGAGTTCGCGATGGATGCCAGGAAATGTAAGAGAGTGAAAAGTGTCATGGGAAAGGATTTACGAGATTCAAGGCAGATGTCCAAAAATAAAAGAGTGAGAAAGTGTCTACGAAGCGAACTTATGAGATTTAAGGTGTATGCTCGAAAATTTACTTTGGTTTGAAAAATCTAATAGGGGAGAGGCCCGCTCTTATTTTCGAACATACAAATAGTTTAAGGTTCTATTGTTAACTAAGTTAATTTAAAGGTATTTTTGAACTTTACCATTTATTTAAATTAATTATATCAAGAAATTCTGTTTGGCAGATTAATTAGAATTATCTTCGAAACTTCATTTGTCCAATCCAGGAAAACGCAACACCCAATTGAATATTAATGAATTAGTACCCGTTGACTGAGTCCACTTTTCAAGACTAAGTCTTCCCTCATCTCATCTTCCCAGCAAGAAAGAGCTCATTTCATTTGGTCATATTGAAGTTTCAAACCCATTACCATTTCATCTCTCATCAATAATCATCTCCGCTAAAAACTTTTTGGGAAAAGTATCATTTAGACTCCAACGTATGGGATCAATGACTATTTGGTACCTAACGTTTGTTTTGTACTCAATCAAACCTTAACGTATAAAACGTTTGCAATTCAAACCTTGTCGTCAATTTTTCAGTTAAAATTCACAGATGTCTTTTTAAAATTACCAAACTCTCCCTCTCCCTCTCCCTCTCCCTCTCCCCCTCTCCCCCCCTCTCCCTCTCCCCCTCTCCCCCCCTCTCTCTCTCTCTCTCTCTCTCTCTCTCAGACTGAGAGAGAGAGATTGCTTGTTCTTCATCTCTCTGGAACGGGGGAGAGAGAGAGATTGCTTGTTCTTCATCTCTCTGGAACGGGGGAATGAGGTTGAAATGGAAGAAACCGAAATTGAAGATGCAACTCCCAAACCAACTGCTCCTTTTCGTCCACGCTTTCGCAGCAAAATCTCTCTCGTATGCCTCTGTTTGTGCTGCTTTTGAAGAAAGGTACCCATTTTTGTAATATTCTCCGAATCTTCTTCGCACGCCGTATTTTATCTGATTCTCTGTTCTATCTTCTTCTTCTTCATTCGGGAGTGTAAATAGTTTCATTTTCTGTCATCTGTTCATCTGTCATGTTCAAAGCTGTGCAGAAATAAGCGATAAAATCCAAGCTGTCAAACTCACCAATCCAGATATGGTGATAAGAATAGTTTCCAGCTGGAAAAAATGCAGGTTTTGACCCTTCTGTATCTTGCTGTTCTTGTTTGAATCATCAATTTCTTCCATTTTCATTGATTTTCTCAAAAAAAAAAAAAAACAGCTGAAAAATCTGAGTTCTTCCATTTGAAAGTCTTCAGCAGAAAGTAGTTGCGTAGAAGCGAAAGCTTCGTTCAGAGAGAAGCTTGATTTGAAAAGGAGGTTCAATGTATACACCCACAATCAGAAAACAGAGAGGACCCATGGCTATTTAGCACCTGGTATGTTCTTCTCTGGTGTCGTTAACGGAGAGAGAGAGGGAGAGTTTGGTAATTTTAAAAAGTCATCTGTCAATTTTAATTGAAAAATTGACGGCAGCGTTTGAATTGCAAACGTTTTATACGTTAGGGTTTGATTGGGTACAAAACAAACGTTAAGTACTAAATGGTTACTGACCCCATACGTTGGAGTCTAAATGATACTTTTTTCAAACTTTTTTTTACCTCGACTTTCTTTAATTGTCAAAGGTGAGTGTTCTTGTCTGCAAGTATAGCCAATTGTGCTTATTTCTCCCCTCATTCCCTTTTTGTCTATGATAGAGGCTATTTTGGCTTCTTCATCTACGAGGAAGGTCATTCTCAACTGGTTCAAACTATTTTCTCAGTAAGTTTAAGCTTTGAAAAGATCCAAGCTTGAGCATTTCTTGAGTTGTGTCCTTTTCAATTTACTGTTGATTCTCTCGTACAGAGGTCATTTCTCTCTCTCTTTCTTCTTCTTTCTCTTTCTGCTCTTCATCTTCTTCTGCCATAAGCCCTTCAAGTCTCACTGCCTTGGCAGAAACTCAACGTGGTATCAGATCCAAGCAATGACGTCGCCCAGCTCCACGATCCCTTCCTCCCCGTCAACCTTTCCATCAGTTCCCTTGCCTCCTTTCCCTTCTGCAAATCAAACACTAACCATCAAACTCAACGATACAAACTACTTTAGTTGGAAGACACAACTCCTCCACGTGGTTATTTCCAATGACATAGAAAACCTACTGGATGGCTCTCTTCCCCCTCTCCCACAACTTCTCGATTCCTTCTCTTCTCAGCCAAATCCAGAATACAATACATGGCAGTGGTATAATCGGCTCGTTATGAGCTAGATTTTTTCGTCAATATCTGAAGAGCTAATCCCACAAATCATGTCGTTCACCACCTCTAGCGAAATCTGGAGCGCTCTCGTTCGGATTTTCGCTTCCTCGTCACTCGCCAGGATTACTGATCTGAGTGCCAACTTCATTCCTTGTCAAAAGAAGGAATTTCTACAGCTGCCTATATTCAAAGGATCACCGCATTGTGCAACACACTTGCCGAGATTGGCGAACCACTGTCTTACCGAGACAAATGATATATTTTTTAAACGGCCTCGGCAGTGAATATAACGCCTTCGTCAGTCTCAGTTACAAATCGGCCGGACCAACCACCTCTGGAAGAGATCCACAGTTTTCTCCAGAGTTTAGATTTCTGGTTGGAAAAGCAAAACTCGGCTGCCTCCCTTCCGTTGCCGAATCAACTCCAGGCGAATGCTGCCCATCTCCGTCCTGTACGCCAAGGCTGGAGTCCCCATTCCCCTCAGTCGGCCCCTTTCTGACAGAATCACCCTTCTGCCTTCCAGCCAATGGTTCCAGCGCTTGCTCTTTTACTTCCCGAATGTGTTACTGTAACTGACTTGATATTTGTGTCGGGTAACTGTTTGTCGAAATGCCCCAGAAACAGGCTCAATGTTTTTTCACGCATTAACGGCTTTTTTATTTTTTGTTTGATGTTGAACTCAAATGCTCCAATCTTTATTGTATTTGATAGCTCTGTAATATTGGTAAATTCGTCGTCTTCTTCTTAGCTTTGGCTATCTTATAGACTTATATTTGTACCTTTAGTAGAACACACAGGTACTTTCCATGCATCTGGATAGATATTTGATTTCTGGGTATGTTTAACATTTTCTGTCTCTATTGTGCGTCTTCTATAAAGTTGCACTCATCAAGTGTTCTACAAGCAATTCGTGCATTGTATCCGGCGAAGTATGGATTCGGCAAGATGGTGAGGCTAATGTTGTGAGAGCATCCCGATCCCCTTTTCATGTTTGTGATTGAACTGTTAAAGTTCAATTTGCCACAACTTGTTGGTCTTGTTTAACTTGCAAGAATTCTTATCTATTTCCTCTGTTTTTCTTTTGGGAATTGTCTTTAGTCTAAACTCATTTGGACATAGGTGTTGCGAAAAATACGAACGGAAGCGAACGTGTCGCAAAAAGTAATAAAATGTATAAGGTTGTTTAACCCACGAGAACTAGTTTTACTTATGAAACTTTGATAATTTTTTATTTAAAATAAAACAGAAAACTTAATTAAATAACAGACAATTAAATAAAGTATGAGAATGTAATAGGAGAAAACTCTAGGACTGTTGATTTCACCTGAGTTAATCATGTTTAATAACCCTAACCCAATTTATCAAATCTATTTTTATGTGTTGATGGCAATTTCACACGTATATATTTATCAATATCTCTCGAGTAATGACAAACTTACTCAATTAACGAGTTATTAGCTCTCGATTTCTAATCCTATGAATTAATTAAATATATTAAGTACGAAAAATTAAAATATCACATGAAAGCCTTAATTATTTCTAAACTAACATCATTTTCATGGTAAATTATCCAGTACACGATTATTTTTCACCTCTCGGTCTCAAAACAACCCTACGAACATGCTATTGTTGATCATGTAATCGCAAGCATTCAGAACAGTAATAATTTTCTCAACACATAATTGAAATAGAAAATCAATAACTTGAATTAAAGGAAAAACCAAACAGTCATAATTCGGCTATATAAGGAAATTAGTTCATGCTAAAATATTGAGAAACAACGGAGATAGTAATGAAATTCATGGTTCATAAGAGAAGGATGAAGAAAAACTAAGTTTGTCGATTCGAAATCTTCTTCCCCCAACTCTCTCTCTGTTTCGGTCTGTGTTTCTCCAGCTTTCAGCCCCCCGAGCGATGTCTAACGAATGTCTCTTCCTCTTAGTCGTCTAGGTTAGTCGTCTAGGTTTTAATAACCTAATTCATGGGATTTAATCCACGTCACCCTGATCAACGGCTCAGATCGTTTTTCCGTTAAAAACCTTAAAAAGCTTATTTTTGACCCGCGACAGCCGATCGATCAACACCTCCACTGCTTCAGCATCATCGATTTTTAAGATTCAACCGATCGATCGCTCCATTGTGGCCAATCGATTGGCAATCATTCTGCCCGAACAACATTGAAAATCACCGTTTTAGCCGCACTTACACCAAAAATGTCAAATTCTTTGAAACACTTAAAGAAAAACTTATCAAATCAAGTATACAAGAGTACAAATAAGTGTGTAAAATACACACTTATCATCAGATGGATTTGTTTTTTTTGTGGATCAAAATGGGGTTGCGTTTAACGAACCTCCAAGCCAGTTACATGGTTGAAACCGAACTGAGTTCCACCCTTTATGGTTTTAGAGTTTACAAGGAATAACTTCGAGCCGACGACGCGAACGAAAAACTTGTCCAGTCGCATAATCTACGAAAACCCTTTCTTACAGCTTGCTCTAGCGAGGGACTATTTCAGTCATTTAGGCTTCAGTATTAGAGAATGGAACCGACGTGCTTGTCGATGCATCGGACTGTAGCTCGCCTTCCGACGATTTAGCCTGGGTTCGGCTGTCAATAAAAAACGCAGGCCGCAGAGGGAAAAAGAGAGTCACAGAGTAACTGCTAAGCATCAGAACTACGGTAGCCATTGTTGGTCTATCCACTGGATCTTCCTGAACGCACAGCAAACCCATTTGAATGCACCGCATCACTTCTTCTCTCGCGTAACCTGAATCCTTCAACGTTTCATCCAACATATCCATCGCCGTTCCATCCCTCCAATGTTTCCAAGCCTGCAAAATTTCTCAAAAAAATGGCGTCAAGGTTTTTTTTTAATCTACGCATGGAATTTATGTCGGGTTCGAAATGAAATTACAGATGATAGGCATTCACTCACGTAGCTCAAGAGGTTATCTGCTTTATCTGATCGATAGAAAGAACTAGTCTTCTTCCCAGTAAGGATTTCCAGAACCAAAACTCCAAAGGCGAACACATCTGACTTCACTGAAAACTGGCCTTGTTAGTAATCAAACGATAATACGAGAAAAAGAAAATAATGCGAAACACCAGATTTACGTGGAAAACCCTTTCGGGGAAAAACCACGGGCAGAGGAACCAATTCACTAGAAAGATCGGAAATACAACTGCAGGTTTTGCTGCTCTAGTTTACACGTATTTATAGAGAAACAAAAACCTAATAACATTATGGGTCCAACCCGGCCCAACTGGAATTCGGGTCACCCAAATTCCAACAAATCTCCACCTTGACACGAATTCCACGTGAGAGATCCAACGGGCTACTCGGCCCAACTCAAAGCGAATTCAGAACACTGAACTCTGACAATCTCCACCTTCAAAGAAATTCCGGTGCAAGGAAACAAATCTTCCAAAAATTTCCTCTCTTCACTGTTCGACAACACGACAGTGGCCAGCCCTATCACCTTAGGGCCTTCTCTTTTCTCATCACTGTTCGGCAACGGCGACAGTGGCTAAACCTTTCCAAAAACAATGGAGAAAAACAAGGCAACATGCAGCATTCTGTGGAGTAAAAACGGAGAGATTTGTAAAAAACTCAGACTTTGTTTTCACACAATCACTCAACCACCTCACTGACAATCAGTCAGCTCGCATCTATCTCCACTTCGTGACCAAACACTTCAACCACCTGAAATAATACCCATTAATGCTGATTTGGTCGCCGCAGAAAATTATCTCCAACTCTATTAATGGTCAATCCCATTAATGCTATTTTTCTCCTCCCAAAGATGTAGGCCCTCGTTCAACCTCAGACACCAACACCCCCATTTAATTCTCGCACCCTTTATCAATCTTCATCCGACACCAACCAACACCATATTAATGGTGCAACATCCACATGGGCCACCCTTTATCTACCCTACGTTTCCTCGCAGAAAACCAACCATGGTACTTAATGTCAAACTTCAATTATCCACCAATTTAATGCTCCACGTCACAGAAGCCCAAAAAACCCATTTAATTCTCAACCAAGGGAGACAATAAGTTGGTGTACTCTCATCTCCCACCTACTTTCTTTCTGGCGCTGGAGAACCACGCGAAGATTGTTGCGAGAACCACCGCTCCCAAACAAGCTCCTCCTGCTTCTGCAATTCCCTCTAACTCCATTTTTCTGAATACCGAGTTTCCGATCGCAACCTCCACAGTCAGCATAGCAGTGAAGACAATCATCGCGAGTCGAGACTTTAACCAAAACGGGGACCTCTCTATTTCTTCTTCGCGGCGGGCAGCAACGCAAAGTCAGGGAACCGAAGCTTCTTCGCAAGCTTCAACACATCTCTATCACTATCTTGCTGCGGCTGTTTTTCCAACAGAGAGAAAAAAACACAAAGTCATTCTCTCTCCTCTTCTTGCTTCACTGAACGACTTGAAAAACAGAGAACAAAAATCCAGTGAAAAACAAAATCCAGGTCGGCGGCGGAACCACGCCTCTGTTCTTCTTCGCGGCGGTGACGGCACGGCAGGAGGGTTTCTCCTTCTCCTTCGCAGACGACGGCGACACAGCGACGGCGGCGCAGGCCATTCTTTTTCCTCGACAGCACAGCGAGGATCTTCCTCCTCGAACGCGGGCACGGCAGCTCCCTCTCGGAGCTCACTCCGGCCGGCAACCCTCTCCCTTTCTGCTCGGCACCGACCTCTTCATCTACGGCAGTTCGGTTGTTTCTGCCCAAAAATGGCGACAGATTTCTCATCTTCGCGTGGCGCTTCCTTCTCCTCGGATGCGGGTGCGGCAGCTCCCTCTCGGAGCTCACTCTCTGTCGGCAACCTTCTCCCTTTCTGGTCGGCGGCAATGGCAGCGGCGGTGGAGCACAGGTCTTCTTCTCTGTTGAAGAAGACAACAACAGTGGGTTCTTCACTGTTCTTTTCTTCGTGGTCTTCGCAGCGACCACAACAGAACAACACAAACTTTTTTTTTTTTTTTTTTTATTTCTTTTTCCCCAGAACGTTTGATAACAGCAAGCAAGTCGAAACACGCTTTTCGAAATCCTTCAACCTCGCTCTGATACCAGTTGTTAGTAATCAAACGATAATACGAGAAAAAGAAAATAATGCGAAACACCAGATTTACGTGGAAAACCCTTTCGGGAAAAACCACGGGCAGAGGAACCAATTCACTAGAAAGATCGGAAATACAACTGCAGGTTTTGCTGCTCTAGTTTACACGTATTTATAGAGAAACAAAAACCTAATAACATTATGGGTCCAACCCGGCCCAACTGGAATTCGGGTCACCCAAATTCCAACAGGCCTTGCATTGCATATTCCGGGGACATGTAACCACTGCCGACAAAAGAAAAATCATGAATTCTCTTTAAAGATCTTGTTCCCTCAATAAATAGCTTCACTAAATATATCGTAAATTAATGTCTAACTTACTATGTTCCAACTACTCGATTTGTGTTGGCCGGCATTTGATCAACCACGAAGATCCTTGCCATTCCAAAGTCTGAAATTTTTGGGTTCATGTAGGCGTCTAATAACACATTGCTGGTTTTGAGATCTCGATGAATGATCGTGAGTCTCGAGTCTTCGTGAAGATACAGAATTCCTCGAGCTATCCCGACTATGATCTTGTATCGTTGGGTCCAATCCAATTGCCTTTTCTTTTCAGAATCTACAAATAGATGAAAATAAACCGAGTATGAACTACAATTCTCGGATCTAAAGATCGCCATTAAGAAGTATCATCAGAAGCTGTGAATTACCAAATAGAAAGTAGTCGAGGCTTTTGTTGGGGACGTATTCATAAACGAGGATTCTTTCGTTTCGTTCCAAGCAAAATCCGAGGAGTCTCACCAGATTCCGGTGTTGAAGCTTGGCCACAACTGCGACCTCATTCTTGAACTCCACTTCGCCCTGTGTGGAACTTCCTGATAGTCTCTTTACAGCTATTTCTTCCCTGTCAGGAAGAACACCCTGCAATGAAATATACGTCTTTTTAAAGTAAATTTTCTTCCATTAGATTCCAGTCTTGAATCCACCTCCCGCGATCTTTCTCACGGCCCGCATAGGATTCGAAACAAATCGAGGAACGACCGGACCTATGAGCGGACCACAACGCCGGACCCTTATTGTTATTTATTTCTACTCCATCAAAAGTGTTAAAAAAATAAAGCTTTATCCAAGGCTCAATAAACTTGAACTAACTAACAAGGCCAACAGCTACATCTAGATAAAGTTATAATAAAAATACAAAACATCTGCTGTGGATATAAACCAAATAAAGTCTAACAGAAGCAAATAAACTAATCAAGAGTTTATGCTCACCAAAAGAAAAACCCTCAAATGCAATAAAGCTAAGAAAATGAAACATCATGCCTACTCCTCGTTCATGACTAAGATCTAAAATGGGTGAATAGTTGGAGTGAATGGACTAAACCCAGTAGAGATAAAGTTTTACATTCAGCTTTACGGTTAAGAAAAATGAGTGGTCATGCCAAATATAAAACCTTGTATAAAAACTGAATAGAAAACATTCCGTAAGACAAATATCAAAATCTTCTACTATGTAGTACATATATAAAATATATTATTGCTTAATAATATGAACATCACAGCGAAAATTGATTCACTCAAAGACTCCGAGCACTCAATGTCATAGACATAGATAATAATAATATTCAGCAAAGTCACAAACATGCAGTGTTCATTGCCTCAGCCCATAACTTCCTTGAAATATTTTTCTTGTGTAACATTACGTAAGACATCTCTGCAATAGTTCGATTTTTCTGTTCAACAACTTCATTTTGCTGAGGTGTCTTAAGTGCCGAGAACTCATGAGATGTTCCAAGCTGATTACAAAAATCGGAGAATTCTGAATTTTCAAATTCTTTGCCATGATCACTACGGATGAGAATAATCTTCATGACGATACATTTTTTTTCACGTTGGAGCCAAATACATAATGCTTTAAAAGCTTTGAAGGTGTCAGATTTTTCTCTAAGAAAGTCGACCTATGTAAATCATGAAAAATTATCAATTGTTACATAAGCATATCGTTTTCCTTCAATACTTTCCAAAAGGCATCGGTCCCATTAAATCTATATGAAGTAATTCAAGAACACGATTGGTTGCTGTCGTCTGTGACTTTGGGTAAGACACCTTGGTTTATTTACCAATTTGACATGGTCCACTCAAACAATTTTCATCAAAATTTAGCTTGGGAATCCTACGGACAGCTCCCTTTGAGATAATCATCTTCAGCATCCTATCATTGACGTGTCTCAATTTTCGATGCCATAAAATTGAGTCCTCTATGCTTGAATGAAAACAAGTGGAAGACGATGAGATAAGATAACAATTATTAGATAATCTTACCCCTTCTATGATGCATTTTTTATCTAGATCTGAGACTGTGCACTTCTCACGAATGAAATAAACATTCAAATCTTCAAAACACAACTGTCTAATGCTTATCAAATTCGTTTTTAAACTGTTTACTAGAAGAACATTCTCTCACTATGGTAGCCCCGGAACATTCAGCGTTTCTGTTCCTATGACACTTACTTTGATACCGTTACCGAAAGTCGCTTTTCTGAATCTGTCGGATGTGATGTTCTTCAAAAACTTCTTCTCACCAGTCATATGTCTAGAACATTCACTATCAAAGTACCACACATAAGTTGTAGTAGCTTTTAGTGAGGTATGAGTGACATTACACTTCAAGGTGGACTCTTCTCCCATTTTTGTTGAGGAAGTCTGCAAAAGAGAGGATTTCTAGCAGTACCTTGTCTTAAATCAGCAATATATGTAAAACATCTAGGTCTAATATGACCTCTACGATTGCAATAGTGACAAACAGAGTTAAATCTGTTACCTCTTCTGATTTGAGCAGTATGAGGCTTTGATGTCTTCTTGGCTTTTGTAGCATTTATTGCAAATTGTTTTCCTTTATAATCAGAATCGTTTACTGGCATTGATTGTAACACTAAGCTTCCCTTTTTGCAAGCAGGTACAAAGGACACTGCCGGAGACACCAGGTTTTTACCTTTGCTTCCAGCTCCAGACAACACTATTGAACTTTCGCCATTGAAACCTAGTTCAGATCGATCACCACTAGACTTGCTGATACTTAAAATATCATCTAGCTTAGAGGAACTCGAGTTCAACATTTTGACATTTCTCTTCGCGAGAATTAGCTCATTGGATAGATCTGTAACTTTATCTTGACTCATCCTCAATTTTGCTTCCAGCTCCTTGACCGTACTTTGAAGATTAATTTTCTGATCTCTTAAACCTCCATTTTGAATCCGTAGATGCTAATTTACTTTAACAAGTTCAGTCTATTTTTCATGAAGAGTTTTGTATTCAACAATTAGATCTTCTTCTTAGACTTCTTCTTCATCCTCATCATTATTAGTCAACATTGCTTCTGTGACATCTCATGTGACGTTGCCATTTTTTGTGTGTTCAGCTTTAACAACAAATCCGACATGATTGTTTTGAAATTCATCTTCTTTTTCTGACTCACTATCACTCCAAGTCGTATTGAGAGAATTTTTCTTTTTCTTCAAGGTATTTGCACATTCAGCCTGAAAATGTCCAAAGTCATCACACTATCTGCATTGAATTCCTTTGTTTTTAGAAGGTTGATCAGAAGCTTCATTTTCTTCCATGTACTTCTTATTGCTTGAAGAACCACGTTTTGTATTACTGACACCAGGTCTGACACCACGATTATTTTTTGTCAAATCTCTTCATAACTTGGCTAAGATTCTTTGATAACAGTGCTAGAGATTCTTCAAGGTTATCTTCATCGTAATCATTTGAATCCTGTGTCTCTACCTTTAGAGAAACACGTCTCACTTTCTTTGCTTCCGTGTCCATTCAAAAATTCATCTCAAATGTTCTAAGTGATCTCATTAGTTATTCTAGCTTCATCTTGAAGACATCTTTTGCTTCTTTAATAGCAGTGACTTTATAAGGAAATCGTTGAGGAATGGATCGTAGAGGTTTTCTTACCAACCATTCTTCCAAAAAAATCTCACCAAAAGCAAATGTCTCATTTGCGATGTCACATCTTGGCATTGAACTCAGCAACAGTCTCATCTTCATGCATTTTTAGAGTTTCAAATCTTGTAGTGAGTATTTGCATCTTTGATAACTTCACAACCGATGTTCCTTCATAGGTGGTCTGGAGAATATCCCATGCCTTTTTAGCTAACACGCACGTGGAGATAAGTCTGAACTGACTTGGGTCTACACCATTGAAAATAGTAGTGCTTTTGAATTAGTGTTCGCCAATGTATCTTCAATAATTGACCAACTTTCTTCAGATTTGAGAGATATGACACCTCTTTCATCAGTTACCGTGGGAGGATCTCATCCTGTCAGAATAGATCTCTAGACTTTCTCATCTAAAGTTTTGATGAACGGTCTCATTATTGTCTTTCAATAAGCATAATTACTATCATCCAATAGCGGTGGACACATAGTTGAACTTCCTTCCTTCATAGAGTCCATTGCACCAAGATCAAATTCCACGGATCTCGTTTAGGAAACATAAACGACCCGCTCTGATACCAATTGAAAGATCAAGGTTAATTACTCGATGCTCTAGTGTAAATGGAACACTAGGTGGGACACCAATTAATTATCATAATAATGGACAATGATAAAGTACGAAAAATAATGAAATAGGAGATTGATAACACAGTTCGGCAATTGCCTACGTCTGCGGGGCTACGCCTAGATTTAAAAATAATTCAAGAGTTCGTAAAGCTACAAGACAACTAGTCTAACGCAAAATAAGACTTCCTCTTATCTTTGTCGCCGTCTCTTTCTAACTTCCTCAGTAAATATGTCTTTGCGAGCTCCCCTTGACTTGAAATCGATCCCTCCCGGAATCTAAACGCAACAAGATTCCCTTGTTGATGATGACTTCTCCCGGAATCTAAACTTGACCAGCTCCCCTTCTCGTTGATGACTCCTTCCGGAATCCGTGTATGGCAAGATCCCTTTGCCCAAGATCGGAACTCCTCCCGAGTTCAGGCAGCCTCCTCCCGAGACTGAGATTTAATGAAGAAAGCAAGCAATGCACTAGGGACACCATCAGTGACACTGGCCGTTGTCTACAGATGCGATAAGCCAACACACTCAGAATATCATCAAATGCAGCTACGAGCAGAGTGTGTAAACATCCAATCAACGATCGAATGAACAATAACAGACCCACACGCATAAGTGTTGGAAGAGAAGAAACGACGACTTGCGGCACAAAAAAACTTCAACAAAGAATGAACAATCTGCGTCGATGAATAATCACATACTCACACACTGTAAGCGTGAGAGAAAGAATTAACATACACCACACGAAAAACCGTGGGTGAAGAAAGAAATCGCCCAAATGAATAATGACTTTCGACTCTCAAGAATAATGGCCTCAGCAGCTCTTAGCTGTGAGGGAAGAATGCATAATATACTGTGCATCAAATATTTCTCTCCAAACAGATTACACAGAATAAAGAAACCAAATCCCATAAAAATCGGATCTGTGACATTAGCTGCGACACTTATGGAAAATCCGCGTAAACAAATCTGGAAAGAATCCTAACAATGCTTAAATATTATTTGTAACAACCTTTGGCCGTGAGTTGTTTCAAATCACAAATCGCACACAATAAGGAAACCGTTTTCATCAAATCAGTTTGTGTGACATGCCGCATGCTATTTCAGGAAAGTACCGCCAATATAATCAAATTGGATCCTAACACTTTAGGAATATATTCATTGTTTGTTGTGATCACTTATCTCACTATAATCCATACGAATTTTTGAAAAGATCTTCATTAAAAAGTAACTTTATAAAAAGGGTAAATCTACTTGATTTCCAAGTAACTATTTTTCATAACTTTCAAAATTCCTTATCATCGTGATCTCCAATGAACTGCTATTCTTGAATCCCAATAAACAATATTCTATAATTGAAATCACATTTTAGGGAATAAAATATAAATTCTCAAAAATTATATTTGTCAAAAAATAATCCCAACACATTAACTTTTACATTCATGAATTTCGCCACAAATGGAGGAACATGATCGGAAGTATTCCGATCAATGGGTAGTTCCAAGGAAGGCCATGGATGTCGAGGATACAGAGAAGAAGAAGTATGAATACAAAGGAGAAGAAAGGCAAAACGATTTCCGCTGCCGCCATTGGAATACACTCCTGAGTTTTCTCAAAATTATGAACAGTGAACTTAAAATTTCTCTCTCTCTCTCTCTCTTCAGATGATAACTTCCCTCATTTAAAAAAAAATTAATTTAAAAAATATTTATAAAATAAATATAGCAGCTACTACAATCTTACCTTATAAACAGCCCCGAATCCGCCTTCGCCAATCTTGTTATCGTACGAAAATTTGTTGGTGGCAGCTGCAATCGTTGCGAAGTCGAATTGCAATGATCCGATGGCTGACATTTCATCTCCAACTATGTAAAGCAAAAGAGTTTGTTCGTTATGAATACAGAGGAAAACTGCATTCCTTTGATCAAAGAAGATCATTTTCATCTTTCGTTACCATTATCTTCCATAACAGACTTGTAGGCTCTGCTTTTGGCTCTCCTTCTTCTCAATATGCAGAAGCAGATGGAGAGAAACACTAAAGAGACCAAGACTGGGACGACAATGGCGATAATTGTTACTGCTGAAATTTTCTTGTTTCCTGCAAACATCATCTGCATAATTCCCGAAAGATCAAATGCTAATGCTAATTTGCTATTTTAAGTGCACCTGGAGATGGCGGTGGAGGTGGAGGTGGAGTTGGAGTTGGAGGTGGAGGAGGAAGCGGACTTTCTTCTCTCGCCGCTGTCACGTTGTAGAATTGATATACTTCATTTCTAATACTACAGCTCGGAGTTAGAACATTTCCGCCTAGTGGATACTCCACAAAAAAACCTGAAATGGCTTGACGGAGACATCTGTTGCAGTCGAGGTTGGTGAGATCCGGCGTACACTGGACAAAGTTATACACGGTCTGCGTGCTCGTAAAATTTTCTTCGGTGGCCGCAAACTTCTTTACCGATGTAGTCTGTGCGGCTTCTGTCGATAACCTATTCATAATATCACTCACAAACTGGCTGAACCGGACCAGGTCAGTGTCAGAGACGTTCGCTACGTTACGCAATGTGATCCTCGGAGATTGTGTGAGAGTGGAGAAGATGGACTCATTGGAATACCGAACCATGCACGCGTCGTAAAAGGTTACACCTACTTTCGCGGTTGGGCAACTTCGCTGTAATTCTTGCGCTGCGATGGCAGAGCATTCTCGACAAGCTGGGGGAGGAACATCAGCGCGGCAGAGAAAGATGCCGTAGATGATTTCGACATCGCCGGTGGTGGCATTGAAGAAGCCGCTTTCGACGGTAGCGTTGGAAGTGAGAGAAGAGAGGAGGAGATTGAGGTTTGAGTGGTAGGTGCTGTTGGTTGTGAAGTTGGATGTTGCCGGACAATAAGTAGATCTTAGTTCAGGAGCTGCTTCATTCATGGGGATGCAAAGAAAAAAGAGCAGAAAAGAGAAGAAGACGAGAGCTGAAGGTAATTTGAAGAAATTCATAATTTCTAGTTCTTGCCTCCGACCATCCTAGAATGTGCAAGTTTAATAATGTTTCAAGGAACAATGATGTGAGTGGATTAACAATGGTTTAGCAAAAGGTCCAATTGGACGATGTCAAAGCAAGACTTGAATTTTCAAATGCATACAACGTAAGGAAGACGAAGTCAGAGACGTATAAGCACTGTGATTATATCAAACAATGAATAGTGATATTCGATATTTTTCAAAACCTAGGTCACCTATCAGCATCGATAATGACACTGAAACTAGACGTGGAAGACTAAGTTTTGGGTGGACGAAGAAAAGTATTCAGTCTTTTAACATAATTTCATTGGGTTGTTCTTCTGGGACATTGATAGTCTCTATACATTTAATACGTTTTCAATAATGGGTTTCTCTTCTGCTTCCTTTTTCTTAATCCATTTTTACTTATCTCAAATCTCAATACTACTGTTATTGTCGAAGAACGATGGGCGCTGTGACTTCTCTACTTCCTCTGCTGCCGATGGTTCCAGCGCTTGCTCTTTTACTTCCCGAATGTGTTACTGTAGCTGACTTGATATTTGTGTCGGTTAACTGTTTGTCGAAATGCCCCAGAAACAGGCTCTATGTTTTTTCACGCCTTAACGGCTTTTTTATTTTTTGTTTGATGTTGAACTCAAATGCTCCAATCTTTATTGTATTTGATAGTTCTGTAATATTAGTAAAAGAGTTTGTTCGTTATGTTAGAGTACTTAGAGACTTGGAGTATTGTTAGGGTAGTTTACTATTCATTTACAGCTTACTTTAGTTCTGGTTGAACTTTACAACTTCCCACGTTCATCATTTGTTTTCCTGCATATATATGTAAACCTGTAAATTGACAGATGTAATCAAGCATTTTCTACTAAAACCCATTCTCTCTCTCTCTGTGCAAGCCTCTCTCCTCTTCCTTCTCATCTCCATTATCTGTTTCACCTGTTTTACCACTATCTCATAATCTCAACTTGGTATTAGAGCCAAGAATAGCATCGCCAAGCTCAACAATTCCGTCTTCTCCTTCGACCCCTCTCACGTCTACCCTCTCTCCTTTTCCCTCAGTGAACCAGACACTAACCATCAAATTAGATAATATAAATTACTTCGTATAGAAAGCTCAAATGCTAAATGTTGTCATTGCTAATGGCGTCAACAACATACTCGATGGTTCTTATCCGGCTACTCCACTGCTCCTTGACTCCCTCACAATCCAAATCAATCCAGAGTTCACTGTCTGGCAGCGATATAACCGTCTTCTTATGAGTTGGATTTTCTCTACATTGTCCGACCATTTGCTTCCACAAATTGTGTCTTTTAACACTGCCAGTAAAATCTGGCAGGCATTAGCTCGACTGTTCTCGTCCTCTTCCTTAGCAAGGATTACAGAGCTTCGAAGTAACTTCACTCCTTGTCAAAAGAAGGCATCACCGCAGCTTTTCCTATTTCCAAAAACTCACCTTCATCTGTAATACGCTGGTGGCTATCGGAGAGCCGGTTCCTTACCGTGACCAGATACTCTATTTTCTGGAGGGCCTCGGCGGCGACTATAATCCCTTCGTTACCTCGATTGCTAACCGCGCAGACCAGCCACTGTTAAAGGAAATACATAGCTTGCTCCAAAGCTATGATTTCCGCCTTGAAAAGCAGAACAATGTGTCTACTCTTCTGCTATCAAGTCAGCTCCAAGCAAATTGTTGGGTTTATTCCTCCTAATTGGAAGGGCCCAATTTGGTGTGGCCTTGTTTTTTAGGCCCATGTCTTGAATGACATGTTAGGGTTTGTGGGTTAATTCAAATTACAAGAGTGAAGATAGAAGAGAGAAAACCAAAATCCATTTTCGGATTTTACTGTAGCAGCTGGAGAAGAATCGCGTTTGTCGGAGTTTGCACCGTTAGATCGGCTTGAAATTTTGACAGCTTGTTCGCGATATCTGGGGCTACATTCTGAACGGTGGAGATCGGTTTTTGAGGCTTCTAAGTCTGTCCGACAGAGGAAAAACAGAACAGCGGTTTTTGGTAACCCTTTTTTCAATTTCTTCTTGTTTGATGCTCTTGTGCTTTGTGGATTGCCAAGATAGTTGATTTGTCTTGATGAAAATGTTGTATGCCTCTAGTTTGATGATCTAGAGAGAACTTTGATTGTATCCATATTGATTATAGTGGATTGTTAAGCGGCCTATACGGGTCCCGTGGTTTTTACTCTCGTTTTGAGAGGTTTTCCACGCTAAAATGTGTCTTGCATTGTGGATGTGATCTTATTGTTAATTGTTCAATTATTCTTATACTTGGTTAATTGGGAAAGGTTTGATACAAACTTCCGTTGCGACGAACACTTTCCCATCAAAGTGGTATCAAAGCGAGGTTTTTTGATTTGAGTATAAGGATGGAGACTAACACATCTAGAATGGTGAGTTTGAATGGATCTAATTACAATATTTGGAAGGCTAAAATGGAGGACTTGCTCTATGTTAAAGGTTTTCACTTGCCGGTGTTTTCTACGGAGAAACCCGAGGACAAAAGCGATGATGAGTGGAATTTGATACATAGACAAGTATGTGGTTACATTCGTCAATGGGTTGATGACAATGTTTTGAATCATGTGATATCGATTTCTCATGCTCGTACTCTTTGGTCTAAACTTGAAGAATTGTATGAGAGGAAGACTGGAAATAATAAGTTATTTTTGATCAAGCAAATGATGTCCTTAAGGTATCAAGGTGGTTCTCCGATTACCGACCACTTGAATACTTTTCAAGGAATCATTAATCAATTGGCAGCAATGAAACTTACATTTGATGACGAGATACAAGGTTTATGGCTCCTTGGTACTTTGCCTAACTCATGGGAGACTTTTAGAACGACGTTGTCGAATTCAGCTCCGAATGGTGTTATCTCGATGGATTTAGTCAAGAGCAGTGTGTTGAATGAAGAGATGAGACGAAAGGCACAAGGTTCTTCTTCGCAATCCGAAGTGTTGGTTACAGAATCGAGGGGGAGGAGTCAATGTCGTGATTCGAGTGATCGTAGCACGTCACGTGGATCTTCCAATAGGTGGGCAAACATTGAATGTCATCATTGTGGTTTGAAGGGTCATATAAAGAAACATTGTCGAAAGTTGAAAAAGGAGAACAAAAAGAAAAACAACAATACCGCCACCACCGCCAATAACAAAGAAGGTAAAAATCATGATGATGTTGCTATTGTAGATGATTTTCTTATTGTTTGTGATAATGATGTTGAGAATGTTAATGTATCTTGTGATGAGATGGATTGGATCGTGGATAGTGGTGCTTCTACTCATGCTACTTCACGACGAGATCTTTTCTCAACATATGAGGTTGGTGATTTTGGTATTGTTCGTATGGGCAATAGTGGTCAAGCTAAAGTAGTCGGAATAGGTGACGTTTGTGTTGAGACAACTAATGGCACTACTCTTGTTCTCAAAGGTGTTAAGCATATTCCCGATATTCGCTTCAATCTTTTGTCAGTTGGAAGGTTGGATGATGAAGGCTTTTGCAATTCTTTTTCGAGTGATGAATGGAAGCTTAAAAAGGGATTGATGGTTGTTGCAAAAGGCAAGCGGCGTTCAAATTTATATGTCGTCCGGTTTGGGATATCCAAGTGTTGCATCAACACTTGTGAAAATGATACTTCTTCTGAGTTGTGGCATAAACGTTTGGCTCATATAAGTGAGAAAGGATTGGCTATGTTGGCTAAGAAGAATGTGTTATGTGGGGTTTCAAATGTGCACTTAAAAAGGTGTTCACATTGTTTGGCCGGAAAACAAAGACGGGTGTCGTTTAGATCATCCGAATCGAAAAGAAAGTCAGAGTTACTAGACTTGGTACATTCCGATGTGTGTGGGCCGATGAAGTCAAGATCACTTGGTGGTGCGTACTACTTTGTAACCTTTATCGATGATCATTCTCGAAAAGTTTGGGCCTATACATTAAAGACGAAAGATCAAGTGCTAGATACATTTAAAGTGTTTCAAGCTTCGGTCGAGAGGGAAATCGGGAAAAAGTTGAAGTGTATTCGAACGGATAATGGGGGTGAGTACATTGGACCTTTTGATGAGTATTGTCAAGAACAAGGTATTCGTCATCAAAAGTCGCCTCCGAAAACACCGCAATTGAATGGGTTGGCCGAAAGAATGAATAGGACATTGGTGGAAAGGGTGAGGTGTTCGCTTTCACAAGCAAAATTGCCGAGATATTTTTGGGGTGAAGCATTGAGTACGGTGGTACATGTGTTAAACCTCACACCATGTGTTCCCTTGAATTTTGATGTGCCGAACCGTGTTTGGAGTGGTAAAGATGTCTCTTATGATCATCTACGGGTATTTGGGTGTATGGCTTACGTGCATGTTCCCAAAGATGAAAGGTCAAAGTTGGATGACAAGACAAAGAAGTGTGTGTTTGTTGGCTATGGCCTTGATGAATTTGGATATCGATTCTTTGATCCGATTAATAGGAAGCTTGTTCGTAGTCGAGATGTTGTATTCATGGAGGATTATACCATTGAAGATATCGACAAGGTGGACAAGGTTGATTCTACTCAAGCAAATGAAGAGATGGTTGACATGGATCCAATTCCAATTGCTCCTACCCCGATAATCACCGACTATGTCCCAATTGAGAATCAAGGTATGGATTTACATATGGGTAATCCTTTAAATACTAATGATTTTGTTGATGTTGATTCTAGCGGTCAAGCTAATGTTGAAAATGCCAATGAGCAAGAAAATGAAAATGTTGAGGAATTCATTTCTTCTAATGAACCAAGGCGGTCTACTCGTGAGAGACGTCCTTCGGTTAGGTACCCGTCACATGAGTATGTATTTCTCACCGATGGAGGAGAACCCGAGAGCTTTCAAGAAGCATTGGAAGATGAAAACAAAAAAGAATGGATGGATGCCATGGATGATGAGATGCAATCCCTTCGTGAGAATAACACTTTTGAGCTAATAAAGTTGCCTAAAGGCAAGAAGGCTTTGAAAAATAGATGGGTGTATCGATTGAAGCAAGATGAACATACTTCACAACCTCGATACAAAGCTCGGTTGGTAGTTAGAGGCTTCTCGCAAAGAAAAGGTATTGATTTTGGCGAGATTTTTGCTCCCGTAGTCAAAATGCAATCCATTCGTGTTGTTCTTGGTTTAGCCGCTAGTCTTAACCTAGAGGTTGAACAAATGGATGTAAAGACGGCTTTTCTTCACGGGGAATTACAAGAAGAGATATACATGGAGCAACCGGAGGGTTTCCAAGAAAAGATGAAAGAAGGCTATGTTTGCAAATTGGTAAAGAGCCTTTACGGTTTGAAACAAGCGCCACGACAATGGTATCGCAAGTTTAGTTCGGTAATGCTTGAACATGGGTACAAGATGAACAAAACCGATCATTGTGTTTTTGTGCGAAAATTCTCCGATGGTGATTTTATTATTCTTTTGCTCTATGTCGATGATATGTTGATTGTTGGAAGGAACATTTCAAGAATCAATGAGCTAAAAGGGACTTTGAGTGAGTCGTTTGCTATGAAAGATTTGGGGCCGGCGCGTCAAATCCTTGGGATTCAAGTCATCCGTGATCGAGATGCCAAGAAATTGCATTTGTCGCAAGAAAAGTACATTGAGAAAGTTCTTCGACGCTTCAACATGGATAAAGCTAAAGCAGTGAGTGTTCCTCTTGCTTCCCACTTTAAGCTTAGTCATAATCATTGTCCTTCTATCGATGATGAGAAGTTGTCTATGAAGAACGTACCGTATTCTTCGGCGATTGGTAGTTTGATGTACGCTATGGTTTGCACAAGACCCGATATAGCGCACTCCGTTGGAATGGTGAGTAGATATCTTTCAAATCCGGGAAGACATCATTGGGAGGCCGTGAAGTGGATTATGAGATATCTCCGGGGAACGACGAATCTTAGATTAACTTTGGGATGTGAGAAGCCTATGTTGGTTGGGTTTACAGATTCAGATTTAGCCGGAAGCTTGGATGATCGAAAATCTACTTCGGGGCATATGGTGACTTATGCCGGGGGAGCCGTGGCATGGCAATCTAAATTACAAAAGTGTGTTGCACTTTCTACTACCGAAGCCGAGCTTATAGCCGCCGTGGAGGCAACAAAGGAATTGTTATGGTTGAAAAAGTTCACAATGGAACTTGAGTTGAAGCAACCAAGGTATGTCTTATTTTGTGATAATCAAAGTGCAATTCATCTTGCGAAAAATTCTTCATTTCACTCGAAGTCAAAGCATATTGAAATTCGTTATCATTGGATTCGTGACGTTTTGAACGATAAGATGTTGGAACTTGAAAAGATTCATACAGATGATAATGGTTCAGATATGTTGACAAAGGTTTTGTCCCGGAATAAGTTTGAGTTTTGCCGCTCGGTTGCCGGGTTGACAATGCCCTCCAACTAGTCGGTCGGGGGAGTTTGTTGGGTTTATTCCTCCTAATTGGAAGGGCCCAATTTGGTGTGGCATTGTTTTTAGGCCCATGTCTTGAATGACATGTTAGGGTTTGTGGGTTAATTCAAATTACAAGAGTGAAGATAGAAGAGAGAAAACCAAAATCCATTTTCGGATTTTACTGTAGCAGCTGGAGAAGAATCGCGTTTGCCGGAGTTTTCACCGTTAGATCGGCTTGAAATTTTGACAGCTTGTTCGCGATATCTGGGGCTACATTCTGAACGGTGGAGATCGGTTTTTGAGGCTTCTAAGTCTGTCCGACAGAGGAAAAACAGAACAGCGGTTTTTGGTAACCCTTTTTCAATTTCTTCTTGTTTGATGCTCTTGTGCTTTGTGGATTGCCAAGATAGTTGATTTGTCTTGATGAAAATGTTGTATGCCTCTAGTTTGATGATCTAGAGAGAACTTTGATTGTATCCATATTGATTATAGTGGATTGTTAAGCGGCCTATACGGGTCCCGTGGTTTTTACTCTCGTTTTGAGAGGTTTTCCACGCTAAAATGTGTCTTGCATTGTGGATGTGATCTTATTGTTAATTGTTCAATTATTCTTATACTTGGTTAATTGGGAAAGGTTTGATACAAACTTCCGTTGCGACGAACACTTTCCCATCACAAATGCCGTCGTCCACCGCTTCTTTCTGCCGGAATGGACTCCCCGATCACCTCAAATTGGATTGTTCTGACCCAACATCTCTCGTCTGCCCTAAATCAGAATGGATATGGGTCGTCCTTTTCACAACAGGCGGCTCCGGTATGGCACCCGATCCCACCCGCCCATCAATCCAGGCCCAGGTGCCAGATCTGTCAAAAAATGGGCCACTCTGCCCAGAATTATTATCACATGCTTAATCCTTCCTACAAGTCTTCAGCCTCACCCGCCCACCGTCTGGCGCAGCACCACCACCCAAACTGATATCCACACCCGAACCACTACCAACACCTAAACCCCTATCAAAACCCGAATCGATCCCATAACCCACCATCACCCTTCAGTCCACCTCACCCACAAGCTTACATCGCTGGTCTTCTCCATACTCCTCCACTTTCTGACCTGTCCACGCCTTGGCTGCTCGATTCTGGAACAACAAACCACTTCACTCCCAACCCCGCCCTGCTCCACTAGTCACAGCCTTATACCGGCTCCACTCAGGTGTCCACCGCCGATGGTAAGCTCCTTCCTATTCTTTACACTGGTTCAGCCGAAATTCGCACAACTGGTTGTCCTTTAAAATTATTGTCTGTCACTCCCCACAAATCTCACACAATCTGATTAGTGTAAATCAATTATGTAGAGAAAATTCTGTATTTGTGGAATTTCATTCGAACTCTTTCTTTGTGAAGACTTCTCGCCAGACACTCCTTTGGGGTTTCACCCATTACGGTCTCTATCATTTTCCCTCGGATGCCTTGGCTTTATCACTCACTGCCCAGTCACCGACAACCACTGTTCATCACCGTGTATCTTGTCCATATACCTCAAATTAAAATGGTCGAGTAGAATGAAAAAGCCGTCATGTTGTTGACACAAGTCTTTCCCTTCTCTTTCACTCTCTTCCACTCGTCAACACTGTTGGCCCTGTGCTTTTTCCACTGCAACAAACCTAATCAATCTATTGCCTACATCTGTCCTAAACCACAAATCTTCTTTAAAATGCCTTTTCAACTCAATTCCAAACTATTCATCTCTACGTGTCTTCGACAGCCTGTGTTTCCCTCTTCTTCGACCTTTCAATCGACAAACTCCAGGCTCGTTCTCTACTTTGTGTATTTCTGGGTCTCAGTTCTCATCAGAGAGTATACATATGTCACAACCCGAGAGGGGGCCTAATAGAAACGCCAGGTTAAACGATCAACCTCGGAGAGGTCCACCGTCTAACCTAAGGCTAAATGCGGAAGTTTAGCACTAATCCAGGACCTCCTCGAAGCAACAAATAAATGAGAGTACAAACAATCGTAGAAATACAAGATAAATGAAAATAATTACATGCCAAAATAAAGTACAATCTCGAATGTCTTACATAATACAGAGCTGCGGAAAATAAAAGGTGAGACTCTAGGGAAAATCCAAACACGACAAAGCTCACTTCCTAGTCTTCCTTCCTTTACCTGTAGAGGGGGGAGTCGATGAGGTGAGTGACAAACTCAGTATGGGATGTTATACCTACCACTGAAGGATGCATGCCTTATAAAATCAATGCACGTTTTAAAAATCAAAACCAGTTTCAATGTGATTCATTTCTCTTCTTATTATCCATTTAAAACAGTTAATGGGGCTAACGATAAAATAAATATATATAGTGAAAATAAGCCCACATTAACAATGCTACCATAAAAATATATCCAGGTGTACAGTGAAAAGGGAGGTCACTCACGGATCCTCCGAATCACACCAACACAGAAAGGCCGCGATAACACCAGGCAGGGCCTCATAGGGAGAAGAGAAAAGGTCAACCACCAGGAGGGACGAACCACTCAGCCCTGGGCCACCGGGACACACGCGCTAGGGCACACCAGGAGGGACGAACCACTCAACCCTGGGCTCAAGGGGACCACACAGTGGACTTATCATACCGGGGTAGCAACGAACAGACACTGGCCAGGTCAGGTAACTGGGCGAGCATACTCCGAGCCCATTCCGCCTATTCTCAGGGGGCGTACTCTACATTCCGCCTATTCTCAGGGGGCGTACCCTATCCAAATAAGCGTGGGGAGTACCACAACAACTGGGCAAAACCCCCTGATACTCCTAGCATAAGGGCCCAGCTAAGAGTGCCAGACGGTTATCTCCAGTATCAAGCTCCAAATGGCACAGCAGAAAACCAATGCATGAACAATATCAAATACAGGTATAAAACTATCTACATGCCAAGCATGAAAAATCTCAAGGAAATCTCAAATACCACCCGTTGGCAAGGGCAGGTAAAACATGGCATATAAAAATCCACTAGGCAGTATAATCAGTGAAAAATATACGTGCCACCGTATGCAAAATAATCATGCCAGTAAAAATGCCAACATCAATACTAGTGGTATCCCACCAAAAATAATATACGTGCATGCAAGGCTAGGTATAACGCAGAAAGTATAATAACTCATACCCCGGCGGCGAGTCCTCCTATCCTCAGCGAACCGTAGCTCCTAAGGAATTGCTTCCAAATCAGCAAAAACCTCAGAATCTGAGAAACAAACACAAGGAATGAGCCCCGTTAAGGTCCAATTCGGTCCAGAAACGATATAAATTACGAACCGGGGCGAAAACGGGCCAAAATGGCTCGGGTTGACTTTTGGTCAAAAAGTCAAAGTCAACGGTCAAAGTCAACGGTCAGTCAACGGTCAAAGTCAACGGTCAAAGTCAACGGTCAAAGTCAACGGTCAAAGTCAACGGTCAAAGTCAACGGTCAAAGTCAACGGTCAAAGTCAACGGTCAAAGTCAACGGTCAAAGTCAACGGTCAAAGTCAACGGTCAAAGTCAACGGTCAAAGTCAACGGTCAAAGTCAACGGTCAAAGTCAACGGTCAAAGTCAACGGTCAAAGTCAACGGTCAAAGTCAACGGTCAAAGTCAACGGTCAAAGTCAACGGTCAAAGTCAACGGTCAAAGTCAACGGTCAAAGTCAACGGTCAAAGTCAACGGTCAAAGTCAACGGTCAAAGTCAACGGTCAAAGTCAACGGTCAAAGTCAACGGTCAAAGTCAACGGTCAAAGTCAACGGTCAAAGTCAACGGTCAAAGTCAACGGTCAAAGTCAACGGTCAAAGTCAACGGTCAAAGTCAACGGTCAAAGTCAACGGTCAAAGTCAACGGTCAAAGTCAACGGTCAAAGTCAACGGTCAAAGTCAACGGTCAAAGTCAACGGTCAAAGTCAACGGTCAAAGTCAACGGTCAAAGTCAACGGTCAAAGTCAACGGTCAAAGTCAACGGTCAAAGTCAACGGTCAAAGTCAACGGTCAAAGTCAACGGTCAAAGTCAACGGTCAAAGTCAACGGTCAAAGTCAACGGTCAAAGTCAACGGTCAAAGTCAACGGTCAAAGTCAACGGTCAAAGTCAACGGTCAAAGTCAACGGTCAAAGTCAACGGTCAAAGTCAACGGTCAAAGTCAACGGTCAAAGTCAACGGTCAAAGTCAACGGTCAAAGTCAACGGTCAAAGTCAACGGTCAAAGTCAACGGTCAAAGTCAACGGTCAAAGTCAACGGTCAAAGTCAACGGTCAAAGTCAACGGTCAAAGTCAACGGTCAAAGTCAACGGTCAAAGTCAACGGTCAAAGTCAACGGTCAAAGTCAACGGTCAAAGTCAACGGTCAAAGTCAACGGTCAAAGGTCAACGATCAAAGTCAACGGTCAAAGTCAAAGTCAACGGTCAAAGTCAACCGTTGACTTTGACTGACCGGGACCGGTTCGGGTCAGACCGGTTCGGGTCGGCCTGGTTCGGGTCGGTCTGGTTCGGGTTTGTCTGGGTCGGATCGGTTTGACCCGAACCAACCCATTCCAACTGGGCTCGGGCCAGACCCGGCCCAAACCCAAATCAGGTCAGACCAGGCGGTTTTGACCCATATGGGGCTGGGTCAAACTTGGCCCAGAAGACCATAGGGTCTGGGCCAAGTTTGACCAAACCCAACCGGGCCCAAGTCGGCCCAGACCCACCCCAACCTTGGGTCCGAGTCAACTCGGCCTTGGGCCTGAGTCAACTTGGCCCAACACCCGAGTTGACTCAGCCCACCGTCGAGTTGACTCGACCGCCGACAACCACTCGTCGACGACCCTCCGGCGACACGCCGGCGACCCTCCGGCGACACGCCGACGACCAACCCGCGTCGGAAAAACACGATTTCTTACCCGTTTTTCGCCGAAAATCGTTTCCAACACGTTCCTCGACTCCTCTCCAATCGTTTCCTACCAAAAACACGAAAAAAACAACCCTAAATCGTTGATCTACAAAAACCTAAAACCCGAAACTTTCTCGGGCAAAAATCGGGAGAAAGATGGATTACCTTCGAAATCGCCCTTCACAAACGTTGATCTACTCCTCGAGACGAACGTTTTGACACCAAGATCGCACCGAACGGAGGTCGTTCCGGCGTCGGCGACTCTCTCTCTCTCTCTTCTCTCTCTCTCTCTCTCCCTCTCTCTCTCTCTTCTGGTGCGCTGCCGACACAAAAGAAACAATCAGGTTTTCTTTTGAAAACCTGATTGTTATAAAAAAAATTATAAAACTTTTGTTTATTTTATTAATTGTTTTATTTTTATTATTTTATTTTATAGTTAATTCTTTTTATTTAGTTTTTGATTTTACCTTTTAATTAATTCTTTTATTAAATTTCTACAATTAAATACCTTTAATTTAACGTTCGTTTCCACGGTCCAAAACCCTACCGTAAATTAACGAAATTGATCACAATTATTTACACTCAAATTCGCGAAAAATTTATTCAAATTTTTACAACTACTAAAATTTGACGGGTTTTACACATATGTCTAGATTCTCACTCAAATCTAGTTTTCCCTTTTCCTCCTTTAACCCATCTCCTTCGCAAAAACCCAACTTTTCACTCCCCATTTCTTATACTTCCCCACCACTGTTCCCCACCTCATTAGCTAATCCATCTACATCATCATCTGCCCCCTATAGCTCCCATTTCTCCCACCCTTTCACTTTCTCCCCCTCCTATTGATTATTCTCTACCCCCTATCTCTCCGGTTACAAACCCTACCCCTACCCCTATACCACCCACTGTTAATGACCATCCTATGCAAACTAGGGCCAAAGCTTGTATTTTTAAATCGAAAGCCCTCTCCCTTAACACCTCTCTCTTAACACCTCTCTTGAACCAAAAACCTTTCAACATGTCTCAAAATTCCCCCATTGGATGAGAGTGATGGAAGCTGAGATTTCAGCACTTAATGAGACTAATACGTGGTGATTAGTCTCACCTCCTACAGTAGCAAAGATTATTGGGTGCAAGTAGGTTTTCAAGACCAAACTAAATTCTGATGGCACAGTGAATCACTATAAAGCTCGTCTAGTAAATTCTGGTATTAAGTTGCATTCACTAAAGCAATTTCTTGTAGTTCGATGGAGAATTTTTGGGTTGAACCCAATGAAAAACTTGCAGGTGCTGTCAAAATAAATCTCTGAAATAGATCTTGAAGATCAAAAAATCTGCCAATTTGGCTAGAACAGTGAAAAACCCTTCCTCCACTTTCTTCTTTGTCCAGCAAAACTTCCGGTGTTTTTCTCTAATGTATCTACGAAATCTGAATCAGAATTGAAAATCTGATCTCTTAAATATCATTAATGAACTTGAACTCTTACCCCTTGGGATAATTCTGGAAGCTCGTGCTCAAGATGTGCAGCAACAATTGTCTTTCTCGCCGCAGTCTACTTCATGGACATATCGACCACCTCAGTCCACCAATAATGCAGTAGATGCCCGATCATGCTATGTCAGTCACTTCTCATAAAGGTTTGTCCTCGTCTTGCTCCTCAAGTATATTTCCTTCGTTATGGGTCTTGGATTCAGAGTCTCTCATCATATCTCCTAATTTGTCTTCTTTTGTTTCATTGTCTCTCAATTCTTCTGTATCAATTATGACCGCTGATAGCACTTCTATGTCATTAGTAGGTGTTGGTTCCATTGTTACTGCCCTCGACTACTTGTGAGATTGTTTGGTTACGTTGGTTGCTTGCGGATATGAGTGTTTATCTTTGTCGTCCTACTATGTTACATTGTAACAATGAGAGTGCTATTCAGATTGCGTTTAATTCAGTTTTTCATGAGCGAACCAAGCGTATTGAGATTGATTGTCATGTCACCCGCCATCATCTTCAGTTTGGCATCATCACCTTGCCTTTTGTCCATTCTTCTCTGCAAATTACTGATTTGTTTACACAGACATACTCCACCTCGCGATTTCGTTTTTTGTCTGGCAAATTCTCACTTGTTATAGTTGTCTCATTGTGAATTTGTGGGGAGATGTTAGTATATGTTATTATTATAATTAGTAATATTTAAGGGTAGTTTAATTTTTTTATTATTCATTTTGTTTATCCTAGCTATATAAACATTTTTATGTATATTTTTTTTTTGAAGAAGAATTAGCAGCAAAGTATTTCTCATTATCACAAACAATATTATCTAAATCAATGATATAGATATTCTCTTTCCTGAAACCAGTAAAGAGAACCTTGCAACTGATTATATCCTTTATTATATAGGAATTTTTCTTGAACACTACTTTATAACCCTTATCACATAATTGACTGATGCTTAGTAGGTTATATTTTAGACCTTCAACTAACAGAACATTTTCTATAAGTAGGTTATCAGGATTACCTATGTTGCCGATGCCAACAATTTTACCCTTCTGGTTTCTACCAAAAGTGACGTTACCTTTCTTCTTGTTGACAACAGCAAACATGGATGCATCTCCAGTCATGTGCCTAGAACAGCCACTGTCCAGGTACCACTTATTCCTTATTGGAGACGCATCATCCTGCAAAACAGAGATCAAGTAGTCTTCTTAGGTACCCAAATCTTTTGGGTCCTAGTGTTAGTTTTGGTTCCTTTGGGAACCCATTGCAAATTACTCCCAATTTTCTTATTGTTTGTTTTCAATGGACATTCAAATGATTTATGTCATACTTCATTGCATGCATGACAGACAGTGGATTTAACAAAAAGCTTTTTATATGTTTTCTTTTTACTAATCCCGTCATACCCTAGGCCAGTTTTATCAAACTGCACTCTCTGGCTGCTCAATAACATGTTTAGATTTTTACTTCCTTCAGTGAAATTCAGAACAAGTCTATTTAACGTTTCATTTTTCTTTTTAAGTACAGAGACTTCCTTTTCATGCACATTATGTTCATTGGCATGCTTCTCAATTAGGCTCGCATTTTCCTTTTTCAGAGTATTAAACTTAGCCTTTAACATGCCAAACTGTTTAACAAGATCATTGAAGGCATCAATTAGATTACCTTCATCGTCATCACTATCACTGTCACTTAAAATACTAGAAGAAGAGGAACTAACCTTGTCCTCGTGCGCTATGAAGCACAGGTTTGCTACTTCCTCATCTTCTGATGAAGAGGTATCTTCTTCACTATCATCCCAAGTAGCCTTCATAGCCTTCTTCTTGAACTTCTTGGGATACTTCTTTGCTTGTGGACAGTCTGCCTTCATATGACCAGGCTTTCCACACCCAAAGCATGTGATCTCCTTGTCCTTTTGAGACTTCTCACCATTTGGAAATCTTTTTCCCTGCATCCTCTTTCGTTGCAGGAATTTGCTGAATCTCCTTGTAATAAGGGCAATGTCCTCATCCTCTTCTTCTTCCTCAGATTCATCAGGTTTGCTCGAAGAGGCTTTGAGGGCTATGTCCTTTCTCTTGGAAATCTCATTTTCCTTGAGATCTTTCTTGTCATTGGCCCTCATTGTGATCTCATGTGTCATGAGAGATCCAATGAGCTCTTCAAGTTTCAGAACTTTGAGATCCTTTGCTTCCTGAATTGCAGTCACCTTCGGCTGCCAACTTCTTGGAAGACATCTAAGAATCTTCCTGACCTGTTCTTCACAAGAGTATGATTTACCAAGAGCTTTTAAGCCATTGGTAATGTTAGTAAATCTTGTAAACATAGAAGATACAGTTTCATCTTTTGGCATCGAAAATAACTCATACTTATGTACTAGCATATTCAATTTACTCTCTTTCACCTGATTTGTTCCCTCGTGAGTAACCTCTAATAAGTACTAGATTTCTTGAGCACTTTCACACCCTTGTACTCTATTAAATTCATCTCTATTTAGAGCACAGTACAGAGTGTTTATCGCCTTGGCATTAAGGCTTAGATTTCTCTTATCTGACTCAGTTAAATCAGTAGAAATCTTAGGAACACTTTTGCCATCTACGGTTTTCATGGCTGTAAATGGACCATATTCTATAATGTTCCATAACTCATAGTCCATGGCTTGAATGAATATTCTCATTCTTGCCTTCCAGTAAACATAATCACTACCATAAAAAAATGGAGGTCTATTAACAGCTTGACCTTCTACGTGTGTGGAGTTAGCGTTGAATGCCATTGTAAATAAATATCACGAAATGTTTAAACACAACTTAGACAATGATAAACCTCGCTCTGATACCAATTGTAGGAACGATATTGTCTAAGAGGGGGGTGAATTAGACCTTTTTAATTTTAATCTCAAGTCTAACCAAATTTCTCTCTTGAATAAAATACTTATAGATTAATAGCAGACAACCACATAAAGTAAAGAGAGTGAGAGAGAGAAATTCGACACCACAGTTTTTAACGTGGTTCGGCCAAACTACCTACGTCCACGCTTCAAGGCTCCCCCTTGAAGATTCCTTACTTCTCCTCAACGAGAAATGCTGATCGAACTTTACGGGCTTCGATCCACAGCCTTACACAATCCCGGATTGAACTTTACGGGCGTCAATCCACTGCCTTACAGGATTTTCAGATTTGAATGACAGATTACAATAATCTACAAACTCTCAAAACAGAATCTCAAGTTTTGGAATAGAGAGTTGTAGATGAAGAATATAGAGTATGATACGCACGTTAGGGCTTAGGAAATCAAATTCGCAAAAGTTCTGTCTTCGTGCTCTAACCTTGGCTTAAATACTCTGTCTTCAGAATCGGCTTGACTTCAATGCTTCTTAACCAATAATGGAAACTTTGTTACCGTTGGAGCAGCAACCGTACAGTTTCAGGTAGCCGTTGCCGTCTGTAGTTGCAAAGCGTCGTCGCCATTAAAGTTCTGGAGTTAATGCTGAAAACGACGTCACTGTAGCTTCACAGCTAACTTTGAATTCTGGCGGAAGATCATCGGTTGAAGCCTTTAAAAAAGCTATCGGCATGAGTGTCTTCAAACGCCATCGGTAGATGCAACATGATATATCATCGGCAGATGTGACTTCAAGTGCTATCGGCAGATGCAAGTCTTGAACTCTATCGGCAGATGCAAGCCTTGAACTCCATCGGCAGATGCAAGCCTTGAACTCCATCGGCAGATGCAAGCCTTGAACTCCATCGGCAGATGCATCTTGAAACTCATCGGCAGATGCAACTTGAGATATTATCGGCAGGTGTATCTTTAAAAACCATCGGTAGATGCATCTTAAAACCATCGGCAGGTGTATCTTTAAAAACCATCGGTAGATGATACTTGAAATCCATCGGTAGATGCTACTTTAAAGTGCTTGAACCGGTATCGGTAGATGTAACGTTATAAGCGCTGAACCGCCATCGGATGAAGCAAGCTTTAAACAACTTCGGTTTTGTCGTTTTCCTATCGGATGATGCAGTCTTTTCTTCAACCGATGGATGTCTTTTTTTTTTTTTATACAATTTCAGCTCTGTTTAAGCTAATCACCCTGTACACTTAACCCAATTGTCAGAAAACTAAAATACCCTTTTTAAGGGTATTTACAAAGGATTAAAATCAAATGCACAATTAAATATTCTCATTTTATAAACATAATCAAATTACATACTTAACTCTCAAATACATCATCAAAAACATATTTAGACTTCAACAACATTTAAGTCAACACTATCCTCGGCTGATCCGCTTGCCTGGTCCTCCTCCTCGCCTCTCCTCTGTTTTTGCCGAGGACTCCTCACTCTATCACTCACAGACTCTTCGAAAGTTGAAACTATATATTTTGGATTTTTTTTATTTGAATATTTTTTATTTTAAAAAAAGTTAGGTTGGGAGGAACCGGGACCGAACCAAGACCGGATGGAAAATTTTGGTCCGATCCCAGTCCCGATTCCGATCTTCGGGGAAAAAAATCCCGAAGACTCGATCCAGGCTCGGGAACGGACCGAACCGGCCCATGCCCACTCTAGGAATGATGTCTTCCTCAAGCCTCCATTTATAGAGGCTTGAAGGGAGCTTCCTTCATCTGAAGAAAAAGAGAAGAGAAACTTTTGACTAAGAAGATGAAGAAAATAGTGAGGATTATTTTGGAAGATGGGAAAAAAAAGAGTGTGAGGGAAAACTAAGTGTGATGTTTTGTGTACATTGTGAGTTCTAAAAGTGATAAATTTCTCTTAGTGAATATTTTTTAGAATGTTCAGTTTCTAAAAGAATATTGTAAAATCCTATTTTTCTTAGTAAGATCTTTCTGGACTTGGTTTCCGTGATTTTTTCTCGATTTGGGTTTCCACGTAAAATTTTCGGTGTCTATTTTGCTATTATTTCTCTTGCTTCTTGACCATTATATTTTAACAGCGTGGAAAAATATTCTTGGTATTTTTCGGATGACATCTGCTATCATTTTTCATACCGCCTATTCAGTGGTGTAATTGTACTGTGTAAGTAAATTTTGTCTAAGGAGACTAGATTTTAAGTATGACTGTTTGTGACCCCTCTAACCTTTTCTGGGAACATATTTGGAAAAAAAATTATGTCTAAGGAAACTGTCAAGAACAGTCTTTCTTAGAAATTATCCTGATCAGTACTGTCCACAGTTATTCGATTTTTTCCCAACAAGTGGTATCAGAGCCTCGTGATTATGGCGGAAAAGATTGAAATTGAAAAATTCAATGGAAATAATTTCTCACTGTGAAAATTAAAAAATGAAGGCGTTATTGCAGAGAGATGGTTGTGTTGTGGCCATTGGTGACACCGACGAATGTTGAAGATGAGAAATAGAACAAAGCAGATGAGAGCTTCAAGCTAGCTAGCAAAGCTAAGGAATGCATATTCTTTGGATACGGAAGTGATGCATTCATATATAGGCTTTGGGATCCGATTTACAAGAAGATTGTCAGAAGCCGAGATATTGTCTTCTTTGAAAATCAAACCATTGAAGAAAATAAGAAAGATGTGGAGATCACTGATGAACAAAGAGTTGGTCTAGAGAAATCAACTTTTGACGGGGAAGATGCTGGAGAATCTAGTGATCAAGCAGCTGATGATGTTGACCAAAGAAAAATAGAGATTTCTTCTGAATCAGTTGCAAAACCAGAGTTAAAGAGGTCAACAAGAAATCGTCGACTATCGAGAAAATACTCTGTGAACGAGTATGTGATTATCACTGATGGCTATGAATTTGAGTGCTATGAGGAAGCTATGGAGCATCAACAAAAGAAGAATTGGTTAGATGCGATGTAAGATGAGATGACATCATTGCATGATCACTTGCTGCTATGGAATTTCACTAAGATCAACGAGAAAATTGAGTTACAATCCTATTTCTGCCTCTCACGCTCTCTACACCATTCAAAACCCTAAATACATCTTTAAAATGGTTGAAATCCAAGTATAGATCTTGGCCACTACTACATGTGAGTTAAAATGGTTGAAATGCCTTTTAGGTTGTTTTGGGATACAAGATGAGTGTCCCATGCGATTGTTTTGTGATAGTCAAGTTGCTCTTTATATAGCAGTTAATCCAGTTTTCCATGAACGAACGAAATATATAAAAATGGATTGCCACTTTGTTTGTGATGCCTTGCAAGATGGAACGATTTCTACATCTTATATTCAAACCGGTGCACAGCTAGCAAATATTTTGACCAAAGCTTTTGGTAAATCACAATTTTCTTTATTTCTTTGCAAGTTGGGCATTTGCAATCTCCATGCTCTAACTTGAGAGGAAGTATTATCTATGTGAATATTCTGTAAATATTTTTTAGGTTACCACATTTCAAGATGAGTTATATCATTGATATCATTTTCTAACTTAGCTTATTTATTTTCTAGATTAGCTTTGCTATTTATGTAATTATTCTTATTGCACAAGGAACGATAGAATTAGTTTTTGTATAATCCAAGACTACCAAATTTAATGACAGGAAAAATCTTTCCACAAAACTCTTTTAGAAACCATTCTTCCAACACTTGATTTCATGTCATACAAATTATGGAAAACATATTAAATGTACAGAGACTATCATATTAAAAGACCGAATACTTTTCTTCGTCTACCCAAGACTTAGTCTTCCACGTCTAGTTTCAGTGTCATTATCGATGCTTTGAAGATGAAGAAGGACCACGAGGCTGATATGTGACCTAGATTTTGATAAATATCGAATATTACTATTCATTGTACCTGTGTGTTCTACTTAAGATACAAATATAAGTCTATAAGATAGCCAAAGCTAAGAAGACGATGACGAATTTAGTAATATTACACAACTATCAAATACAAAGAAGATTGGAGCATCTGAGTTCAATACCAAACAAAAAATAAAAACGCCGTTAATGCGTGAAAAAACATTGAGCCTATTTCAAGGGCATTTCGACAAATAGTTAACCGACACAAATATCAAGTGAGCTACTGTAGCGCATAAGGGAAGTAAAGGAGCAAGCGCTGGAACCATTGGCAGTAGAGGATAACAGTAGTATTGAGATTGGTCAACGGGAGTTGATAAGGAAAAATGGATTAAGAAAAAGGAAGCAGCCGAGAAATATTATCTTTGTCAATATTCTGTAAATATTGTTTAGGCTAGGACATTTCTAGATGAGCTGTATCATTGATATCTTTTCCTAACTTAGCTTATTTATTTTCTTGATTAGCTTTGTTGTTTATGTACTTATTCTTACTGCACAAGGAACGATAGAATTAGTTTTTGTATAAATCCAAGGCTACGACCAAATTCAATGACAAGAAAAATCATTCCACAAAACTCTTTTTGGTATCAGAGCCTCTCAAGAGTAGGAGATCTAGTACCAACCGACGACCAATTTTTCAATCGTTCTCCAGCGACTAAAACCTTCGATCTTCCAACACGAAAAATGACTATCGACGTCTCGTCATGGGTGATGACAAGATCACCAAACCCCTCTGTGATGACCCGAATGTGCACGTATAGGTACGATGGCTGCACGAACCGGAACCCGGATGACGGTACGTCCGCGCGAGTGAACTGGAAGGTGACGGGTCGTAAAAAGAGAGTCGTCACAATCTCACATCGCTTGGGGAAGTATGTGGAAATGAAACATATGTAAAGAGACCCTCCCATCATAGCAAGACGCGTTTTGGAGCACAATTGGCAACGGATCCCATAAGAACTCCGAAGTTAAAAGTGCTTCGGCGAGAGCAATCCCAGGTTGGGTGACCTTCCGGGAAGTTCTCGCCAAACAAAGCCTTGAGGGGAGGATATTGGGCTACGGCCCAATCCCCAGAGCGGACAATATCTTGCTGGGAAAAAGGGTCGTTACAAATGGTATCAGAGCCTGTACCCAACCGGAAATGTGGCCAACGAGGACGTTGGGCCCCCGAGGGGGGGTGATTGTGATGACCCGAATGTGCACGTATAGGTACGATGGCTGCACGAACCGGAACCCGGATGGCGGTACGTCCGCGCGGGTGAACTGGAAGGTGACGGGTCGTAAAAAGAGGGTCGTCACAAGCCCACATCGCTTGGGGAAGTATGTGGAAATGAAACATATGTAAAGAGACCCTCCCATCATAGCAAGACGCGTTTTTGAGTACAATTGGCAACGGATCCCATAAGAACTCCGAAGTTAAAAGTGCTTCGGCGAGAGCAATCCCAGGTTGGGTGACCTTCCGGGAAGTTCTCGCCAAACAAAGCCGTTAGGGGAGGATATTGGGCTACTGCCTAATCCCCAGAGCGGACAATATCTTGCTGGGAAAAGGGGTCGTTACACTCTCGACTCCACATCACCCTACTATTTTCATCCCTCTGATGGACCACAAATCACAATCTGTTCTATTGTATTACGTGATGAGAACTATAATGAATGGGTTTGTTCGATGCGCAATAATTTCTGAGCAAAGTACAAGCTAGGCTTCCTTAATGGAACCGTAACCAAGCCGAAGGAAGGAACTCCAGAAGCGTCTTTATGGGTGACAGTTAATTCCACACTCGTGGGATGGATTCATAATACTCTTGATCTAGTTCTACGCTCATTCGTCCCGTACCCGATGATGTCAGAGACAAGTGGGATGATATTTGACAACGTTTCTTGATAGGAAATGATCCGAGAATCCACGAGTTAAAGACACTTTTGGGTGCTTGCAAGCAGTCCGGTAACTTGGTGGTAAATTACTACAATGAACTGCGAATAATCTGGGTTGAACTTGCAGGATAATTTACTGTTCCGACCTGTACTTGTGTTGCTGCTGCAGCAAATGTGTTGCGAAAATTGCTAACGCAAGTGTACATGTAGAATGGAGAGAGAGAGATATTTATGCTTTCTTATGAACTTTTCTTATTATCGAAAACTGAGTTTACATGTATATACAACAGTGCTCATGATGAGCATATGAAAAAGAAAAGAACAACTAACTAAAGTAAAAGGATCTAACTGAACTAAACCGTAAGTACTCTAATAACGACTGGTAGGTGCTGTTGGGTGTGAAGGTGGATGTTTCTGAACAATCAGACAAGAACGTGTAATTTGAGCGAAAGATCGGGAAATTCACATGTTTTCCGGAGTAAAAGCAGAGAATAGCGCTGCAATTGCTATTCAGTCCCAAAAAACTGAGTCCAAGTTTTTAGAGATATTTAATAGAGAACGGGAAAATGGATCAATTCATCTTTACCGGCGAGAAAATTAATGGCACAGACCAAACAAATATCACATAATAATTCAAGGATAAAAGAAAGAGCCGCTGGAAAAACAAGGACCTGAGAGAATCAACAGTAGATTGAAAAGGACACAACTCAAGAAATGCTCAAGCTTGGATCTTTTCAAAGCTTAAACTTATTGAGAAAATAGTCTGAACCAGTTGAGAATGACCTTTCTCGTAGATGAAGAATCCAAAATAGCCTCTATCATAGACAAAAAGGGAATGAGTGGGGAAATAAACACAATTGGCTATACTTGCAGACAAGAACACTCACCTTTGACAATTAAAGAAAGTCGAGGTTAAAAAAGTTTTTAGCGGAGATGATTATTGATGAGAGATGAAATGGTAATGGGTTTGAAACTTCAATATGACCAAATGAAATGAGCTCTTTCTTGCTGGGAAGATGAGATGAGGGAAGACTGTCTTGAAAAGTGGACTCAGTCAACGTGTACTAATACATTAATGTTCAATTGGGTGTTTCGTTTTCATGGATTGGACAAATGAAGTTTCGAAGAAATGAACAAATACTCGAGGAAAGACGAATTTCAAATGGAATCGGCTTGAAAAGTCGATGTTATTATTTTACAAATCAATTATTTCCAGCCAACCACGTCTCCTCTCTCCCCCATCTTTTTCCAATAATTGAACCATAACACAAGAAAAATACGACAATTTAAGTATGCACATTTTTGAGAAAAGAATCATGGGCTGAGCATAATATCACTTGTTAATGTAAATATGTGTTGGCATAGATTTGTTTGGCAAAATTAATTAAAGTTTTTACTTTGATTATCTTGGAAATTAAATAAATATTGCAGTATTATTCAGTTGCAAGTCAGACAGATTTTGTGAAGATTATGATACCAAAACTATGCAGAATATTTGTTTTTGATAACCTTGAAAAATAAAGAAAACTAGTTACTTAGAAATCAAGTTATCAATTATATTTATCTATGGAAGCCGATTTGAAGTTTATGAATTCTGTATATCATAACACAGAGCAAGATTCGTGATCCAACTATTCAGGGATTCAAATCTGTTTTATTCTGGTACTTTTCTTAAATATTGCAAAGAGTGTCACGACTCCAGATTTTGTGATTGCGATTTCCTTATTCTGTATATTCTGGTTTGGAACGAAAATCTGTTGCAGATATAATTAAGCATTCATCCTTCACAGAAGAGGTGCGCGGATTATTGATTAATTCTTCACAATTCCTTGTGCCGCAAGCCGCCGTTATTTCCTCTCTCTTGCTTCTGCGAGTGAGTGTGCAATTGTTTGTTTCAGTCTCTGTTGACTGTTTTCCACACTCTACCTTTGGTTGCTTTCATTGTTCAACGAGTGTGGTGGTGCTTCTTTATTCTTCATTGAAGCTCAGTCTCGGGAGGAGGCTGCATTCGAACTCGGGAGGAGTTCTGTTTATTGGCAAGGGGAGCTTGTCAATCTGATCGTGGGCAAGGAGATCTTACCATACACGGATTTCGGGAGGAGTCATTATCGACAAGGGGAGCTTGTCGCATTTAGATCTCGGGAGGGATCGTCTCAAAGTCGAGAGGAGCTCGCAAAAACAGTTTCTTTGAGGAAGTTAGTGAGAAACGGCGACAAAGATAAGAGGGAGTCTTTATTTGTATAAGCCCGGTTGTCTTGTAACTTTGTGAACTCTCTGAAATGTTTTTAAATCTGGCGTGGCCCCGCAGACGTAGGCAATTGGCCGAACTGCATTACCAATCTTGTATCTCCTTCTTTACGCATTTCTTTATTGTTCATTATTGTTGTTTACTGTTGGTGTCACAAGTAGTGTTACGACACCACATATCTAACCACGATTTCATCACTATTTGGATAACGAAATACAAGGGTAAGTTTGCTGATTCTAGTATAGATGAATTTATGGAAAAAAAAAACAAAACAAAACCCTTATTGAGATTTACTAACAAGGACATGAGAGAACTAACAGTAGATTGAAAAGGACAACTCAAGAAATGCTCAAGCTTGGATCTTTTCCAAGCTTAAACTTACCGAGAAAATAGTCAGAACCAGTTGAGAATGACCTTCCTCGTAGATGAAGAAGCCAACATAGCCTCTATCATAGACAAAAAGGGAATGAGGGAGGAAATAAGCACAATTGGCTATACTTGCAGACAAGAACACTCACCTTTGACAATCAAAGAAAGTTGAGGTAAAAAAAGTTTTTAGCGGAGATGATTATTGATGAGAAATGAAATGGCAATGGGTTTGAAACTTCAATATGACCAAATGAAATGAGCTCTTTCTTGCTGGGAAGATGAGATGAGGGAAGACTTAGTCTTGAAAAGTGGACTCGTTCAACGTGTACTAATTCATTAATGTTCAATTGGGTGTTGCGTTTTCATGGATTGGACAAATGAAGTTTCGAAGATAATTCTAATTAATCTGCCAAACAGAATTTTTTGATATAATTAATTTAAATAAATGGTAAAGTTCAAAAAAACCTTTAAATTAACTTTGTTAACAATAGAACCTTAAACTGTTTGTATGTTCGCAAAATAAGAGCGGGCCTCTGCCCCATTGGATTTTTCAAACCAAAGTCAATTTTGGAGCATACACCTTAAATCTCATAAGTCCGCTTCGTAGACATTTTTCTCGCTCTTTTATTTTTAGACATCCGCCTTGAATCTCGTAAATCCTCTCCCATGACTATTTTCAATCTCTTACGTTTCCTGGCATCCATCGCGAACTCAGAAGTTTGATCCCAAAACTCTTCTGTCTTTGGGCGTCCGCCTTGAATATTTAAAGTCCGTCATTTTTGGTCTTTCGCTTAATTTTGAACTCCCGTCCTCAATTTTAATGGAAATTAAACAGAAACGGCGAGTTTATTAATAGATCATTGTTTAAGAGTTAATTTGTTAACGAAAATTAGTTTAAAGGTTACATCGTTGATTATTATTTTTTAATTTATCCTTAAATTAACCTTATTTAGTTGGTTTCTAGTTTCTTTTAATTGCCTTGGTTTTTTAACAAAAAAGAAACTGAAAAGCAAAAGTGGAAGAAAAAGAAAGAAAAAGAAAAAGGAAAAATTAACAACTACTGCTCGAGTCTTGACTTGTTGACTTGAAAAGTCGATGATATTATTTTCCAAATCAATTATTTCCAGCCAAACACATCGCCCATTTTTTTCCAATAATTGAACCATAACACAAGACAAATACGACAATTTAAGTAGACAAACATTTTCTAGAAAAGAATCTCGGACGGAGCATAACATCACTGTTTGGATATCGAAATACAATGGTAAGTTTTGTGATTCTAGTATAGATGAATTTACGGAGAAAAACAAAATCTTAATTGAAATTTACTGACTTGTATTAAAAAAAGGAAAATTACCAATTATGGGCATAAACTATGAGTGTTCTTCGTTTCAAACTATAAAGTAATTTTTTTAACAATTCAAACCATAAAGTATAAAAAATGTGACAAATCTGACCACGCCGGACGGACGGACATGGATTGCGTCCATCCGGACAATCGTTTGAAAATCAAGCAAAAAGCGAAATTTGGACTTTTCACCGGCGACAAAAACGGAGACAGAAGGAGACGAAATTGGACTTTTCTCTTGACTCTTGCAAATTTTTCGTAGATTTACGACCAAAAAGCGTTTTTGGTAATTGCGTTTCTGGTTTCTTTGTTTTAACATAAATAACGCGATAATCCCAATAATCTCGAGCCCTAATTTGAAATTGGGAAGAAGGCAGCAAATCGGACGGACGCCATATATAGCGTCCGTCCTATTAGCTTCATTTGATGCTAATTCGACGGACGCCAAATAAGGTGTCCGTCCTAAAGACTTCGCCCGGACGGACGCTCAAAAAGGCGTCCGTCCGGTCGAAGGCTAAATTGGTAGAAAAATAATTTTTTTTTTCAATTTTTATGTTCGTTTATTGGCGAGTATGTGAAATTATCTTATTGTCAAAACTATTTTGTATTCAATTCATAGGTGATTGTTTAACTTAAATAACATTTTGATTTTTGTACAGATAATTGTCAGAAATGGCTGAGAGATTGAATGATGAAAATGAGCCTGCGAACATACACTGGTATATGGAGGAGAACGCTCCCATATACGGTGATATTCAACCATTTGATCACTTAAAGGATGATGGAGAAATACAAGTGTGTTCAATTTCGCAAACTTTAGACGATGAGCTAATAGAACCATTCAATTCTGAGGATGACGAAGTGTAAAGCAGACAAACAAGGGCTGCAGATTCTGGTGATTTTGCTTTGAGTAGACAATATATATTTTTGCAGGCCATAAGAAATGAAATACGAGACTATTCTTTGAAAAAAAGATATGATATCAAGATCGTTAAAAGTGGAAGGAACCGACTGACGGTAAAATGTGAAGGAATAGATTGTTAATGACATTTGCATGCTTCGGCCATGCAAAATGAGGCGACCTTCCAAATAAAGTCATACTGTAATGATCACAATTGTGTAAGGGTATTGGATAATCGACACGCTACGGCAAAGTGGTTGGCAACAACTTATTCAGATAAGTTCAAAAGTCAACCTGACTATCCTATTCATGATATTATCGAGACAGTAAGGCGGGAACATAAAGTTAACATTAAGCCAAGCCTTGTGAGAAGAGAAAGAACCCAAGCAAAAGAAGTTAATTACGGGAGGAACGAAGAACAACTGACCTCTTATTTATTTAGATGGATGTCATCTGAAGGGAGCCTGCCCCGGCCAATTACTCACGGCCATGAGTATTGATGGCAACAATGGTATATATCTCATTGCTGTTGCCAACGTGGAGTCAGAATCCCAAGTCTCGTGGAAGTGGTTTTTGGAGATATTGCGAAACGACTTGGGCATTGACGAAGGCCGAGGATGAACATTTGTGTCGGATCAACAGAAAGTATATATTGTTATTACTATTATTATTTGGATCGGCAGAAGTTATGTTGTTTTAATCTGAGCCTGTTTTTCTTTAAAATTTTAGGAATTGTTGAATGCTGTGGACGAGATATTTGGTTTAGCCAAACACCGTTTCTGCCAAATGCATATGTATGCAAACTACAAAGGACAATTTCGGGGCCTAGCGTATAAAAATGTGATGTGGAATGTAGCAAGGGCAGCTACAAGAGAATATTTTTGGATGCCCATACATGGCTTTGACGAACACCACCTAGATTCTGGGCCAGTCATACATTTTCGACAATTCCCAAGTGTGACTTGGGCTTGAGTAATTTATGTGAGTCTTTCAATTCAGTTCTTTTGCCGACCCAGAATATGCCGATGTTGACGATGTTCGAGATGATTCGAAAGACCATGATGACACGCATTGTCAAAAAACAGGAGGAGATGCTCAGAGTAGATGATGTTCTGTGTCCTAAGATTAGGAATAAGCTAGAGAGGCTGAAAGAGCCAGCTTACAATTGGAGTGCTGAGTTAGTGGGAAATGCAATGTTTCAGGTTTGTTCAACTTGTTCATACTGATATGTCCTTCTTAGTTTGTTCTACTTATTCATACTGAATTTTTTTATGCACTGTTTCAGGTTAGCAACGACAACGAACAATATGTCGTTGACCTTAATCAAGGCGAGTGCGCAAGTCGGGGGTGAGAGATTTCTGGAATCCCTTGTATTTGCACTTCATTCGTCCATTAATGGGCAACAAATGTGGCCAGAACCAGAGAATAGGACCCCAATCATTCCGGGACAGAGAAGGCCCCAACCTGGTAGGCCAAAGAAGAAAAGAATTCACGATGTCGATGAGCCTTCTACCGCTTCGCGTGGTCCACGTGTTTTGACTTCTAATAAGAAGTCTACAATGTCGTATCGTAAATGTGGACGTCAGGGGCATAACAGACGCACATGTTCTGAGAGGGGATCTACTTCATGTGCTTTTGCTTCGCGTGACACATTTATGAGTTTCTGAACAGCTGGCAGGACGCAGGTACATTTTTACTATTATTCTCATAAAAAAAATGTTGCTATTATGTTTTAATATAACTCTCAATACGTGCAGGAATCTACTACAGGCAATCAGGAAAGCGGCCATGAAAGAGAATGATGGAAGACGATGACATAAAGATGGTGGAAAGTAGATCATCTTTATTTTATGCATATTTTATGTATCTTATAGTTTGTACATCAAATTGTATTTTATATTTCAAGTGAGAAAAAAATTAGAAATTTGGGCAGAATTTTCTTTGTTTTTAGACTCCCCCACAGCTAGTATCATCCTGCATATTTGAATATCCAAACAGTTCCAGTATTTTGGCTCAAACATCAATTGCATCCAACAAAAATAAATCTAACTAATGTACATCAAATTAATGAATTTAACTAATGTACATCAAACTAACAACAAATGAATCAAAATAAATCGTGCCGGTGGATGTGGCCCTGAGGCCCGTGTAACTTACTGTGGGGCTGGTGGATGTGGATGTGGCTGTGAGGCCCGTGGAGGTGGAGGTGGTTGTGAGGGCAGTGGATATGGCTGTGACATCGTTGGCCGCTTCGATGGTCCACCTTTTGACGTCGAATCTTTCTTTCGTTTATAAGCAATTTTATCTATTATTTTAGTAAAGTCTGCAAATTGGAAAGTTCCAAGATTAGCCACAATAACTCGAACCGTAGCGAAAATCAGAGCCTGGTGAAAATCGGCCTTCACAGCCAAGTTCGGACGGACGCAATATTGGAGCGTCCGTTCGGGTTAAGGCTGGGATCAACTGAACGGACGGACTGAAATAGCATCGCATCCGGTTAATCCTAAAAGAGCCGATTTTGACCTAGGGCTCGGATTTTTGCGTTCTTAACGTTAAAAATTAAACTAAATCAATACAAAAGGAGTAAGATATTACCTGATGCGTTTTTTGGTCGAAAATCGTTCAAGAAATTTGCCGAGTGTCGAGAGATAAAACGGATTGCGACAACTGTGAGCTCCGTCCGAAATGACCTTGAAACGCTTATAATCGATATGCCAAACGGACGCTATATTTACCGTCCGTCCGGTACATTCGTAATTTAGTTCGGACGGACGGTAATATATAGCGTCCGTGTAATACCCGGCTGTACGGAATATTAATATTTTAATGTAAATGACATTTTGTTAATATGTCAAATCAAGTCCATTTTGCGAAAGAAAGTGTTATTACGATTATAATAATTAATAAGGATTTTAAAAAAATTTCGGGAATTTTAGGAATTGTAACACTAATTTTACAAAAATTACGTTTATCGTAATATAAAGGATACTTTTGTAAAAATAGTAAACGAGGTCTAAATTGCGAACGGACGGTTTTAATAGAACTCTAGTAATAAGTTGGAGTTATTGGCGAAATAAGGAAATTTGGAGAAGTCGAATCGTTAGCTAATTAACGAAACGAAGGACGAAACAAATAGAAAACGAAGGAAGGGCAAAAAGGTAATTTGCCAACCCAAATTATATTAAAAACAACATTTTCTCTTCTTCTCCAGCAAGTCACGATTTCCCTCTCCCTCCCTTTTGCGTTCTCCGGCGTTCTCTCACGGCCTTCTCCCCTCTCCGACGAGGATTCCTCCTCCGACGACCTGTTTTCTTCGCGATTTCTTCTCCAAACTCGACCCTAGGTACGATTCTAAGGTTTTAGTAAAGTTTATTTCGGTTTTTACGGAGTTTAAATGATTAGGGTTCGTTTAGGGTTTCGTTAAAAACGTGATTTAGGGTTTGAAATCGATAGGTTTATCGTATTTGTGGATATAAAGAATGTATTGAACGTTGTTGGACGAAGTTAGGTCGATTTGTGAGAAATGTTAAAGTTTGAGAATTTTAGGGGTTTTGGAAAAACTCGATAATGGAGGTTTCGAGGTATCGAGCGTAAATTGTTATTAGAAATGCCTCGATTAATTAGGTTAGAACTTTAGGAATTTCCTTAGTCAAGAATTTCGTTAATTTGGACGTTAATAGTTCGAATTCGTTTTAACATCGACGTTGTGAATTGCTTAGGTAAACGACGCTCGTGGACGGAGCTCGAAGTTCAACGCGCACGAGGTAAGTTCTCGTGACTTACTCTGGCTGATAGGCCTACACCGTACGTCGAAGTCGTCTCAAGGAGTTTTGGTGACGTGTTTGTTTAAATTGCGTAGATTGGGTAGTTAGGTTCGGTTGTTCTATAGGTTGTTTGCTATAGTGTTTTGATGGTATTGGTAGTGTTTTGATGGTATGCTCCTTATGTATGTTTATATTTATATTGAACTGTTCATGCATCACGGTTTTAAAAATGTCATGAAAATGAATTTATGCACGGATTTCATGAAAAGAACATGTATGTAAAAGGCAAGTAAAGTATCACAGTAAACAACCATGACATGGGGTTATCGGAGATGAGGTTCAGACCTGGCGTTCCGTGGTGAGTGGGTTTTTCTCCCTTCAGATGGTGTGGGCTGTCTAACCGCTGGACGTACCCTATCCATCTGTCGAGCGTTTCCGATAACCATAGACTGACACATACTGATATATGAAATGACATGGACGGTTTTCATAGCATTGAGCATACATGATCATGCATTAGCATTTACGTAGAGCTTGTTGAGATTTTTATCTCATAGGTGTCTTCATGGTGTAGGTGATCTTGACATAGGGGAGGACGAGATCCCTCCACCCAAGGAATGATGCAGTTGAAGGAGGATGGCCTGTGGGAGTGCGCTGGGCAGTCGGTGCGTTTTGACCCGTGGGGATGTGTGTATGTATTTTTGGGATTTGATGGTTAGTATAAAATGTATAGTTGAACATATTGGATATGATTAGTTGATATGTTACGTTTTGATGTTTTTAAACGTTTTGGTAAATTGAATTTATAAAACGTTTTGTTAAGATTTTATCTAGATTTTATGAACTGCTTGGTGATTTGAGCAGGAGGAAATGTTTGATTTTCAAACGGAACCACGCAGTTCGTTTTCATGAAAATGTACTTGGTTTTAATTGAGTTTTGAGTCGTTTATTTTGGGTAATTGGTGAAGTGTGAAATGGGTGAGATTTAAGCGATTGTATATTATGGGTTTATGGAGTAGAGTATGTTGAAGTTTTAATGTAGATTATGTGTATATGAATGCAAGGAAAAAGGAAAGAGAGACGAAGGCACTCCCTGGAATCCAATTCTAGGGAAAGTGGCGATCGATCTCCTAAGAAGGGGATCGATCGCCCCTTTTGGTCACCACACTCTGGAAAAATCCAGAGTGTGTGGCGATCGATCACCCACAAAGGGGCGATCGATCGCCTGACCATTGATCGCGAGGCGATCGATGGTCACAAGGAGGGGGGATTGTTCGCCCCTCCAATTTTTGGCACCGGCGATCGATCGCCGGTTTTGGGCGATCAATCGCCCTTGCCAATTTCGGGACAAATGTCCCTATTGTCCCTGGCCGATGGTTATTTAGTTTTTTTTAATTGTTTTAAATTTGTTTTATATTTGTTTTAAGTTTTTGTTTAAATGGTTTATAAACATAGACTTCACCGATTTCAATTCCGATTTCAATTCCGACTTTAAAAGTTTTATTTCCGCTCAAACGTTAGGTTTAAAGTTTTAAGTTAAAAAAAAAAAAAATTATACGGTAAAATTAGGATACGGGTATGGGTCGCTACAGTCCGTCCGGCATACGCGGCAGTTTTTTTTTTAACGAAAAAGGCGGACGGACGAAATAGAGCGTCCGTCCGGGTGGCGGCCAATATAACGTCTGGACGGACGCAATCCATGTCCGTCCTTCCAGCGTAGTCAGATTTGTCACATTTTTTTATATTTTATGGTTTGAATTGTTAAAAAAATTAGTTTATGGTTTGAAACGAAGAACACTCATAGTTTATACCCATAATTGGTAATTTCCCTTCAAAAAAAAAAAAATTCACTAGCATCGAAATCTAATAATAATAAAATACCAAACCATTTTGACTTGCTCAAGAAAGTTGAAACTAGATCACCACATTCAGCATACCTCACTGACTTCGTTTTCCTTGCGGTATATGCATCTGAAAATTCAAGTCTTGCTTTGACATCATCCAATTGGACCTTTTGCCAAACCATTGTTAATCCACTCATATCACTGTCCCTCGAAACATTATTAAACTTGCACATTCTAGGATGGTCGGAGGCAAGAACTAGAAATTATGAATTTCTTCAAATTACCTTGATCTCTCGTCTTCTTCTCTTTTATGCTATTTTTAATTTGCATCCCCTTGAATGAAGCAACTCCTAAAATACTTGGTCTTACTGGTCACAAAAACAAAGCGGCTTCTCATCAAACCACGTCTACCAGTCAATCCTCCTCCCTTCTCTCACTGCCAACGCTACCTTCGAAAGCAAGTTCACACGTAACACCACCGGCGACGTCGAAAAAATCTACGGCATCTTTCTCTGCCGCGCTGATGTTCCTCAGGCAGCTTGTGAAGAATGCTTTGCCACCGCAGCTGAAGAATTACAGCGAATTTGCGAAAATTCAATGGTATTTTCAATCTGGTACGACAAGTGCATGATTCGTTATTCCAATGAGTCCATCTTCTCCACTCTCACAGACTCGCCGATGATCAAATTGATAAACTCAACGAACGTCACTGACCCTGTGCGGTTCAACCAGTTTGTGCGTGATATTTTGAATAGATTATCCACAGAAGCGGCAAACACTCCTTCGGTAAAGAAGTTTGCGGCCACCGAAGAAAATTTTACGAGCACGCAGACCATGTACAACTTTGTCCAGTGTACGCCGGATCTCACCACTCTCGACTGCGACACCTGTATCCGTCGAGCCATGTCCTTTCTTCTTCCGACGTATCCAATAGGCGGAAATGTTCTGTATCCGAGCTGTAATATTAGATATGAATTCTATCCATTCTACAACGTGACAGCGGCAAGAGAAGAAAGTCAGCCTCCTCGTCCACCTCCACCGCCACCGCCGTATCCACCTCCACCGCCGTATCCACCTCCACCGTCGTCTCCTCCTCCACCGCAATCTCTAGGTGCCTTAATTTTCAATTAACTCGAAGTTGATTAGCAATAGCATTTGGTGTTTCGAGAATTAAGCAGTTGATTCAAAATGTCTGTGCAGGAAAAAAGAAAATTTCAGCGGTTACAATTATCGCCCTTTTCGTCCCAGTCTTGGTCTCTCTAGTGTTTCTCTCCATCTGCTTCTGCATACTAAGAAGAAGGAGAGCCAAAGGCAGAGCATTCAAGTCTTTTATGGAAGATAATGGTAACGAAAGATGAAAATGGTCTTCTTTGATCAACCAAATGCAGTTTTCCTCTGTATGCATAACGAACAAACTCTTTTGCTTTGCATAGTTGGAGATAAAATGTCAGCCATCGGTTCGTTGCAATTCGACTTCGCAACGATTGAAGCTGCCACCAACAAATTTTTGTCCGATAACAAGATTGGCGAATGAGGATTCGGAGCTGTTTATAAGGTAAGATTGTAGTAACTGCTATATTTATTTTATAAAGTGTTTTTTTAAATTAAAATTTTCAAATGAGGGAAGTTATCATCTGAAGAGAGAGAATAACTTTAAGTTCACTGTTCATAATTTTGAGAAAACTCAAAAGAGTGTATTCCAATGACGGCAGCGGAAATCCTCTTGCCTTTCTTCGCCTTTGTATTCATCCTTCTTCTTCTTTGTATCCTCGACATCCATGGTCTTCCTTAGTGAGAAAATTGAGATGCTAATATTGACGGATTTGGCATAGGAGATTAGGACACGTAGGGATGGATACTTTAGCTAAGATTACTAGGGAGAATTTAGTTAGAGGTATCCCCAAGATATCCTTTGAGAAGGATAAGGTCTGTGAAGCCTGCCAAATGGGTAAGCAGATCAAAAGCTCCTTTGCATCGAAGAATGCAATTTCAACTTCTAAGCCTCTCCAACTCCTTCACATGAATCTCTTTGGTCCTTCTAATATAGCAAGCTTAGGAGGCAAATTCTATGCCTTTGTCATTGTTGACGATTTTTCTAGATTTACTTGGGTTTATTTTCTGAAGTCTAAGGATGAGACTTTTGATACTTTCTCTAGCTTTAGGAAAAGAGTTCAAAATGAAAAGGAGCTCACCCTTGTTGCTATTCGTAGTGATCATGGTGGAGAATTTGAAAATGAAAAATTTGAACTCTTGTGTCTCAAATATGGAATTGAGCACAATTTCTCCTCTCCTAGAACCCCTCAGCAAAATGGTGTTGTTGAGAGGAAAAATAGGTCTCTCCAAGAGCTAGCTCGGACTATGCCTAATGAGAATTCCCTTCCAAAATATTTTTGGGCAGAAGCTGTGTCAACAGCTTGTTATGTGCTTAATCGGGTCTCCATAAGACCTATTCTTGAGAAAACTCCCTATGAGTTTTGGAATGGTAAAATCCCTTCTGTCAAGTATTTTAGAGCTTTTGGAAGCAAATGTTTCATTCTAAACACTAAGGATAACTTAGGAAAATTAGATTCCAAATCTGATCTTGGAATTTTTCTGGGTTATTCCCTTTCCAGTAAAGCTTATAGAGTATTCAACAGGAGAACTCTAGTTGTTGAGGAATCTGTTCATGTTAACTTTGATGAGTCCCCTCAACCTACAATCAATGTGGATGAGGATGATATTTTGGATAAACAACTGGATTCTCTTTCCTTAGAAAAGCCTAGTGATCCTCCTCATGTAGAGAAATCCATAGAACCTACTTCTACTTCTCTAGTTCTTGCTCCTGTCAAGGATGAAAATCCTGCTCTTCCTAGAGATTGGAAGTTTGCCAAAGACCATCCAATAGATGAAATTTTAGGTGATCCTTCTTTAGGAGTTAAGACTAGATCCTCCCTTAAGAATCTCTGTGCCAATGTGGCATTTATTTCTCAGATAGAGCCTAAGAAGTTTGAGGAAGCCGAATTGGATGAAAATTGGATTATTGCAATGCAAGATGAACTAAACCAATTCGAGAGGAACAATGTTTGGGAACTTGTTCCAAAACCTGTTGATCATCCTATTATTTGAACTAAGTGGGTTTATAAGAATAAAATGGATGAAAGTGGGATTGTTGTGAGAAACAAAGCTAGGCTAGTTGCCAAAGGATACAATCAAGAAGAAAGAATTGATTTTGAGGAAACCTTTGCACCTGTAGCTAGACTAGAATCCATTAGAATGCTCTTAGCCTATGCTTGCTACAAAAACTTCACACTCTTTCAAATGGATATAAAGAGTGTCTTTTTAAATGGATATATCATGGAAGAAGTTTATGTAGAGCAGCCTCTAGGATTCGAAGACTATGCAAAACCTGATCATATGTATAGACTAAAGAAGGCTCTTTATGGACTTAAACAGGCTCCTAGAGCTTGGTATGATAGATTGAAGAACTTCCTTGAGGAAAGGAATTTCAAAAAGGGAAATACAGATTCAACTCTATTTACCAAGCAAAAGGATAAGGACATTCTGTTAGTTCAAATTTATGTCGATGACATTATTTTTGGATCAACAAATGTCAACATGTGTAATGAATTCTCCTCCCTCATGCAAAGTGAATTTGAGATGAGTATGATGGGGGAGTTAAAATTCTTCTTAGGTTTCCAGATCAGTCAATCTCCTGATGGAATTTTCTTTTGTCAAGAAAAATACATTAAGGAACTTCTTAAGAAATTTAGATTAGAATCTGTCAAGTCTTCCAAGACTCCCATGAGTACCACAACTAAATTGGACAAAGATGAAAATGGCATTAATGTTGATATCAAGAAATATCGTGGTATGATTAGTTCTATACTATATCTGACTGCAAGTAGGCCAGATATTCTATTTAGTGTTTGTCTTTGTGCTAGATTTCAGGCTGCTCCTAAGGAATCTCACTTAACTGCTGTCAAAAGGATTTTTAAGTATTTAAGTGGAACTCCTGACTTAGGGTTATGGTATCCAAAAGACACTTCTTTCGATCTAATCGGATACTCAGATTCAGATTATGCAGGAAGTCTAGTAGATAGGAAAAGCACCAGTGGAACATATCAATTCCTTGGTGAATCTTTAGTTTCCTGGTATTCAAAGAAACAGAATTCTGTTGCATTGTCAACTGCAGAGAGTGAATATATTGCTGCTGGCAGTTGTTGTGCACAAATGCTTTGGATGAAGCAAACTCTAGAGGACTATAATCTATTTTATGATAGGATTCCTATTCGGTGTGATAACACCAGTGCTATCAACATTTCTAAAAATCCTATTCAGCACTCTAGAACCAAGCATATAGATGTTAGATATCACTTCATTCGAGATCATGTTCAGAGAGGTGATATATCCTTAGAATTTGTTAATTCTGTAGATCAACTAGCCGACATCTTTACCAAGCCCTTAGATGAAAAGACATTTAGTAATATAAGAATAAGATTAGGCCTCATTCGGGTTGAGAAAAACTAAGGTTATTACTCTGTTGGTGATTCCTGAGTGTTATAGCATTTCCTTCTGTGTGGGCATCGGAAGATGCATGTCTATCGAAAGGCATCGGTAGATGTTGTGTTTTTCATTAGGCATCGGAAGATGCATATCTATCGGTAGGAACCGGGTGAGTATTCTTAATCTGCCGACACGTGTGATCCATCGGGTTAATCGTCTTACACGTGTGACTCCTTCTCGTCGAGCGATGCTCCTTTTTCATTTAAACTCTGTTTCTTTTCAAAGACGCTTCACATTTCGCGCTCTTTCAGCAAATCTCAGTCAGAAACCTCTTTTGCTCTCTCTAGGTTTTCATCCTCGACAATGGCTTCTTCGTCTCTCGCTTTACCTAAACCGGCCAAGAAGAAGGCTAAAACCTCTGCTCGTCCTCCACGGGAGATTCCCCGAGCCAAAGATTTTCCATCTCTCTTTTTTCTCTCTAAAGCTGCTGAGGTAAAGTATCATGACGACTATCAGTACAAATCTTTAATTCCTAGTCGTGGGATTGATTTTGATGATTTAGCTGGGATGGATATTATTGAACCCCTGAAGGATCTCGGGTTATTAGGACTTTTTGAAGTAGATTCATACTATTACCCGGAGGCCATCAAGATGTTTTACGCCAATTTGAGTTTTAATTCTGATTTTTCCATTATTAAGAGCTATGTGTATAACAAACACATAAAAATTACTCCCAAGTACATTAATTCTCTTATGGAGGTTCCCCATTTGGATAGCTGCCCCTATAAGTATGTAACTGGCACTGAGCTTCCCTTCTTTGGTACCTCTGAGGGTGCAGATTTTCTCCGCCTTATAGTGAATGACCCAAATCATACTCCTGATCCTCTTAAAGGCAAACACCTGACCGCAAGGGCCAGGTTATTTCATCAAATGATTGGGTACAATATTGTCCCTAAGGGTGGTCATCACGACGAAATCAGTGCAATGGAGCTGTTTGTTCTGTTTGCAATTTACTTCAAGACACCTTTCAACCTTGGCTTTATTGTTGTTCGAAGGATGATACAAGCCGTGTCAGCCAGGTCTACTTCTTTTCCCTACAATGTGCTGCTCATGAAGATATTTTTGCAGCTTGAGGTTACTTTTCCAGAGGATGAGGACCCCTTTCGCCTTCAACCTTCCAGTTTTTATTCCCAAACCACTCTTAAGAAAATGGGAATCAAGAGAACAAGAACAGAGAATCTTGTTCTGGATGTTTCTAAACAAGGTACTACTAAGGCTGTAGCTGCCAAGAAAGGGAAGAGAAAATTTATCTTGCCAGAGGAGTCCACTGCTGAAGGAGGGGATGACTCTGAGATACCTGCATTTGTTAATTCCCCTTCACAATCTCAGGCTTCTAGCCTCCCACCTCCTCCTCTTGTGCGAAGACGTCGTGCCCCTTCCTCAAGTGCACATGTTTCAGAGGCAATCTCTGCTCCTTCCTCTGTGCCTCTTCCCATTTCCGAGAATTCTCCATCTCCTCTCCCTGCACTACTTTTACCAGCACCTCCATCTCCAATCCAACTCCCTCCATCTCCAATCCAACAATCCAACTCCCTCCATCTCCAATCCAACTCCCTCCATCTCCAGTCCAACTCCCTCCATCTCCAATCCAACTCCCTCCATCTCCAATCCAACTCCCTCCATCTCCAATCCAACTCCCTCCATCTCCAATCCAACTCCCTCCATCTCCAATCCAACTCCCTCCATCTCCAATCCAACTCCCTCCATCTCCAATCCAACTCCCTCCATCTCCAATCCAACTCCCTCCATCTCCAATCCAACTCCCTCCATCTCCAATCCAACTCCCTCCATCTCCAATCCAACTCCCTCCATCTCCAGTCCAACTCCCTCCATCTCCAATCCAACTCCCTCCATCTCCAATCCAACTCCCTCCATCTCCAATCCAACTCCCTCCATCTCCAATCCAACTCCCTCCATCTCCAATCCAACTCCCTCCATCTCCAATCCAACTCCCTCCATCTCCAATCCAACTCCCTCCATCTCCAATCCAACTCCCTCCATCTCCAATCCAACTCCCTCCATCTCCAATCCAACTCCCTCCATCTCCAATCCAACTCCCTCCATCTCCAGTCCAACTCCCTCCATCTCCAATCCAACTCCCTCCATCTCCAATCCAACTCCCTCCATCTCCAATCCAACTCCCTCCATCTCCAATCCAACTCCCTCCATCTCCAATCCAACTCCCTCCATCTCCAATCCAACTCCCTCCATCTCCAATCCAACTCCCTCCATCTCCAATCCAACTCCCTCCATCTCCAATCCAACTCCCTCCATCTCCAATCCAACTCCCTCCATCTCCAATCCAACTCCCTCCATCTCCAATCCAACTCCCTCCATCTCCAATCCAACTCCCTCCATCTCCAATCCAACTCCCTCCATCTCCAATCCAACTCCCTCCATCTCCAGTCCAACTCCCTCCATCTCCAATCCAACTCCCTCCATCTCCAATCCAACTCCCTCCATCTCCAATCCAACTCCCTCCATCTCCAATCCAACTCCCTCCATCTCCAATCCAACTCCCTAGTCTCCTTCACTCCTCAAGTCCAAGTATCCTCACCCATTCCATCAGCTCCTCCTGCCACTCCTCTCACTTATCAGAGGAGATTCTCGCTGAGTGAGACTCGGTATTCTGAGCTGCAGGCCTCTATTGACCGCATTGAGACTGCACTCAGCTCCATTCCAAGTCAGCTTCATCAGCACCAAAAGGACATAGGAATCGCCTTCGATACTCGTCTTGGTTTGTTGTCTCACAAAGTGGATGCTGATAGGCGCATGGTTGTCAGGGAACTTGAGTCTCTCCGATCTTCAGTTGATGCCTTGCAACCAGAACCCGAACCATCTATTTCTGTTAGTGATCCAGAGGCTTGTTTTGAAGATCTTTTTCTTCCCTTTTTCTCGGCCTAATGTTGCAGAGGATGTGCGCTTGATGTCATTGGATCTTCAGGAGGCTGAACTAGCATTTTCTCCTCCCACTATTCCTACTGCTGGTCCTGCTGTCGTGCCTCCTCCATGTATAGACATGGTGCTGTATTCAGCACCTTCTCCACCTATCCCTCATGCTATTCACTCACTTCCAGAACTTGTCAATGCTTATTTAAATTCGAACTGTGAAGTGTCCGCTTGGCTTAGCCAAGCTTTTTGGACCCATTTTGTAGCTTTCTTTCAATAGCTTTTTTTTGTTATATACACTTTTGTTGGAATACACATATCATTTATCTGATATTTACTTCTGAATCATTTGAGCTGTTGAATGCATTGCTTCTGTTGTCTCTCTGATTGTTTTTTATAATGTCAATGGGGGAGAATATATTTGATTGATAATGAATATGCGTGTGGAATTAGTTTCTCTGATTGTGTTTGCATATTCTGGAAATCTGAAAATCTGGATATATGCATGTTTGTGAAACTCTAGTATGCTCATTTGCTATGGGGGAGCTAGAATTATGGGGGAGAGTAACATTTAATCAAATTTATACTAATGTTTTGTCATCATCAAAAAGGGGGAGATTGTTGACTTAAATGTTGTTTAAGTCTAAATATGTTTTTGATGATGTATTTGAGAGTTAAGTATGTAATTTGATTATGTTTATAAAATGAGAATATTTAATTGTGCATTTGATTTTAATCCTTTGGAAATACCCTTAAAAAGAGTATTTTAGTTTTCTGACAATTGGGTTAAGTATACAGAGTGATTAGCTTAAACAGGGCTGAAATTGTATATAAAAAAAAAAGACATCCATCGGTTGAAGAAAAGACTGCATCATCCGATAGGAAAACGACAAAACTGAAGTTGTTTAAAGCTTGCTTCATCCGATGGCGGTTCAGCGCTTATAACGTTACATCTACCGATACCGGTTCAAGCACTTTAAAGTAGCATCTACCGATGGATTTCAAGTATCATCTACCGATGGTTTTTAAAGATACACCTGCCGATGGTTTTAAGATGCATCTACCGATGGTTTTTAAAGATACACCTGCCGATAATATCTCAAGTTGCATCTGCTGATGAAGTTTCAAGATGCATCTGCCGATGGAGTTCAAGGCTTGCATCTGCCGATGGAGTTCAAGGCTTGCATCTGCCGATGGAGTTCAAGGCTTGCATCTGCCGATGGAGTTCAAGGCTTGCATCTGCCGATGGAGTTCAAGGCTTGCATCTGCCGATGGAGTTCAAGGCTTGCATCTGCCGATGGAGTTCAAGGCTTGCATCTGCCGATGGAGTTCAAGGCTTGCATCTGCCGATGGAGTTCAAGGCTTGCATCTGCCGATGGAGTTCAAGGCTTGCATCTGCCGATGGAGTTCAAGGCTTGCATCTGCCGATGGAGTTCAAGGCTTGCATCTGCCGATGGAGTTCAAGGCTTGCATCTGCCGATGGAGTTCAAGGCTTGCATCTGCCGATGGAGTTCAAGGCTTGCATCTGCCGATGGAGTTCAAGGCTTGCATCTGCCGATGGAGTTCAAGGCTTGCATCTGCCGATGGAGTTCAAGGCTTGCATCTGCCGATGGAGTTCAAGGCTTGCATCTGCCGATGGAGTTCAAGGCTTGCATCTGCCGATGGAGTTCAAGGCTTGCATCTGCCGATGGAGTTCAAGGCTTGCATCTGCCGATGGAGTTCAAGGCTTGCATCTGCCGATGGAGTTCAAGGCTTGCATCTGCCGATGGAGTTCAAGGCTTGCATCTGCCGATGGAGTTCAAGGCTTGCATCTGCCGATGGAGTTCAAGGCTTGCATCTGCCGATGGAGTTCAAGGCTTGCATCTGCCGATGGAGTTCAAGGCTTGCATCTGCCGATGGAGTTCAAGGCTTGCATCTGCCGATGGAGTTCAAGGCTTGCATCTGCCGATGGAGTTCAAGGCTTGCATCTGCCGATGGAGTTCAAGGCTTGCATCTGCCGATGGAGTTCAAGGCTTGCATCTGCCGATGGAGTTCAAGGCTTGCATCTGCCGATGGAGTTCAAGGCTTGCATCTGCCGATGGAGTTCAAGGCTTGCATCTGCCGATGGAGTTCAAGGCTTGCATCTGCCGATGGAGTTCAAGGCTTGCATCTGCCGATGGAGTTCAAGGCTTGCATCTGCCGATGGAGTTCAAGGCTTGCATCTGCCGATGGAGTTCAAGGCTTGCATCTGCCGATGGAGTTCAAGGCTTGCATCTGCCGATGGAGTTCAAGGCTTGCATCTGCCGATGGAGTTCAAGGCTTGCATCTGCCGATGGAGTTCAAGGCTTGCATCTGCCGATGGAGTTCAAGGCTTGCATCTGCCGATGGAGTTCAAGGCTTGCATCTGCCGATGGAGTTCAAGGCTTGCATCTGCCGATGGAGTTCAAGGCTTGCATCTGCCGATGGAGTTCAAGGCTTGCATCTGCCGATGGAGTTCAAGGCTTGCATCTGCCGATGGAGTTCAAGGCTTGCATCTGCCGATGGAGTTCAAGGCTTGCATCTGCCGATGGAGTTCAAGGCTTGCATCTGCCGATGGAGTTCAAGGCTTGCATCTGCCGATGGAGTTCAAGGCTTGCATCTGCCGATGGAGTTCCTTCCGCCAGAATTCAAAGTTAGCTGTGAAGCGACAGTGACGTCATTTTCAGCATTAACTCCAGAACTTTAATGGCGACGACACTTTGCAACTACAGACGGCAACGGCTACCTGAAACTGTACGGTTGCTGCTCCACGGTAACAAAGTTTCCATTATTGGTTAAGAAGCATTGAAGTCAAGCCGATTCTGAAGACAGAGTATTTAAGCCAAGGTTAGAGCACGAAGACAGAACTTTTGCGAATTTGATTTCCTGAGCCCTAACGTGCGTATCATACTCTGTATTCTTCATCTACAACTCTCTATTCCAAAACTTGAGATTCTGTTTTGAGAGTTTGTAGATTATTGTAATCTGTCATTCAAATCTGAAAATCTTGTAAGGCAGTGGATTGACGCCCGTAAAGTTCAATCCAGGATTGTGTAAGGCTGTGGATCGAAGCCCGTAAAGTTCGATCAGCATTTCTCGTTGAGGAGAAGTAAGGAATCTTCAAGGGGGAGCCTTGGAGCGTGGACGTAGGCAGTTTGGCCGAACCACGTTAAAAACTGTGGTGTCAAATTTCTCTCTCTCCCTCTCTTTACTTTATGTGGTTGTCTGCTATTAATCTATAAGTATTTTATTCAAGAGAGAAATTTGGTTAGACTTGAGATTAAAATTAAAAAGGTCTAATTCACCCCCCTCTTAGACAATATCGTTCCTACAAATAGAGGCGTGCGCGAGCCAATCAGCCGATCAGCAAGAAGCATAGGAGCTTTGGAGGCTAGGTGAATCGGAGCAGCTTTGAAGGCTAGGCGAATCGGAGAACGAAGCACAAGAGTCAAGAGTCGGGAGTCACGAGTCATCGAACGTCAGTCGTCGGGTGTTCAGCTGAGCAAAAGAACGTGTCGGGGCTTCGGGAGGGATTCTACGACTGCGAGTGCGTTTTGCGTGAGTGGCTGAGTGCGTTTTTGCCTTCTGGTTTCGTTCTGCGAAGTGTGACTGAAGAGTGAAGCCCCAGTTTTTTTTTTTAAATTCGGTTTGGTCCTGGGTTTTCAAGATTTTTTACTATAGACCAAGGACCAGACTGAAACTGGTGGGATTTTGATCTTTGGACCGAGGACCGAACCGTAGTCCAGCAAGTTGGGACCGAAATCGTCGGTCTGATCTAGTTCTCAGTACACGATCCAGTGTTGCTGATGTGCCACGGAGACCCAAAGCTAGAACACAACCCAAGGCCCATGAATTAATTAGCATTTTAACTAATGAAAATTATTTTCTTTTATTACAGGAAGTTGAGGATCGTGATGGAAACCTCGCTTGGAGCACTTGGAGGAATCTACTACTTGGCCCAAGGGAATTTGTCTTCCCGGCCCATAAAATTATGTAATTTTGGTTTTTGAACTTATTTTGCATACATTAGTCTTTTTGTATGGATTATTATATTTGCATCATGTATTAGATTGTGTGGTTAGGGTTAGATGAATGTGGTGGATTATGGGTTGAAGACTTAGCCCACAAATGATAAAAGCACCTCAACAAATGGAGCCCAAAGTAAGTCTTAGCCCAAAAAAGAGTCCACATTTAAAAGTATGAAATTGCAGGTACAAATGTGGGTGGCAACTAGGATCAAAGACTTGGACAAATTTCAGCCATTGATCAAGTTTTGGCTCTGCATACATCAACATCGCACAGCTAGCGCGCACAGGGCAGCAGAAACATGAGGCGCAGGCAGCAGCTGGGAGGCGCGCGGGCAGCAGGCATCGGATCGCTGAGCTGGCGCAAGCACGGATGGGAATCTGGACCGCTGGCTGGCGCACGTGGGAGCTCACCTGGGCCGTCAGATGGGCGCGCACCCGGGTCGCTGATGTGGCGCGCTGCTGGGCTTCAGCTGGTGCACGCGGCAGTGCCTAATTGGCCGAGCGCGCGAGCGCACAGATCTCCCTCCTAGCCATCCGATTATTTTCTTCATCAATGGCCACCATTCACTCTTCCAATCCATGTCAAACCCTAATCCACCTTAGGTTGCCTATAAATGCATAGCATTGGTGCATTTAAGAAAAACTTTTGCCCATTTTTATGAAATTGCTATTTCCCTAACTAAGGTTAGAAGCCCTTTCTTGGGTGTTTCCTCGATTCTTGAATCGAGTGAAGAGGTCCTCCCTTGTTCCCCTAGCCCTCGGGTTGCTAGGTGAACTCGAATCTTTCCCTCACCCTCTTCTCTCGAGATTTGGGTTCAAGGACGAAAATATAGGCTTACGGTGGTCGTTTTCCTCCAAAAAAATGTGCACCCGAGAGCTCAAACGTAAGATAGCTCCTCAAGTCCGCCAAGGGTATTTCCATCTTCTCTACATCCATCTTATTTTATTGCATTTTCATCTTCATCACTTCGGCCATATCACTCTCACACTCCACTTTATTTTCTTGCAATTTTCTTTATCATTTTAGCATTTCTCCTACACGGTTACACACACTCTCTCTTCATCTTTCCTTTGTTTTTCCTTTATGTCTCATGCCCTCATTATGCATACACTAATCGGACATCATTACACACCCTCACCTCCTCTCCTTGCTTTATTTTCATCACCATTTTCTACCTAGTATTTTTCATTTTTGCTTAATCACCTAACACCCGAGCACTTGAATATTTTGTGAGTTTTAGACGGTCCTTTTCTAAGGGATCTCGTGTCAGTTGCCCACCCTAATCATTCCTCAAAAAGAGGAATGAAGGCACACAAGATGAAGAGTTTTTCTTCTTGCTGGAGACTTAAAATCTCCACTCACACTCTAGCGTTCCTCCCTACAATTATTTCCAACCAAACGCGTCTCTTCACTCTCCCCCCATTTTTTCCAATAATTGAACCATAAAACAAGAAAAATATGACAATTTAAGTGGACAAACATTTTCGAAAAAAGAATCACTGAAAAATATGACAATTTAAGTGCACAAACATTTTTGACAAAAGAATCACGGTGAGCATTATATCACTGTTTTGATATGCATCTGAAAATTCAAGTCTTAGCGTTGACATCGTCCAATTGGACCTTTAGCCAACCCATTGTTAATCCACTCACATCGCTGTCCCTTAAAACATTATTAAACTTGCACATTCGAGGATGGTCGGAGGCAAGAACTAGAAATTATGAATTTCTTCAAATTACCTTCATCTCTCGTCGTCTTCTCTTTTCTGCTATTTTTTCTTTGCATCCCCATGAATGAAGCAACTCCTAAAAGCCTTGGTTGTATTTGTCCACAAGTCAAGTTCACATTCAACCGCGTCTACCAGTCAATCCTCCTTCTCTCTTCTCTCACTTCCAACGCTAACGTGAAAAGCGGGTTCTCAAATGCCACCACCGGCGACGTCGAAAAAATCTACGGCGTCTTTCTCTGCCGCGCTGATGTTCCTCCGGCAGCTTGTCAAGAATGCTCTGCCACCGCAGAGCAAGAATTACAGCGAATTTGCCAAACTTCGAAAGTAGCTTCAATCTGGTACGACCAGTGCATGCTTAGTTATTCCAATCAGTCAATCTTCTCCACTCTCACAGACTGGCCGATGATCAAATTGATAAACTCAACGAACGTCACTGACCCTGTGCGGTTCAACCAGTTTGTGGGTGATATTTTGAATAGATTATCCACAGAAGCGGCAAACACTCCTTCGGTAAAGAAGTTTGCGGCCACCGAAGAAAATTTTACGAGCACGCAGACCTTGTACAGCTTTGTCCAGTGTACGCCGGTTCTCACCACTCACGACTGCGACACCTGTATCCGTCGAGCCATGTCCGTTCTTCTTCCGACGTATCCAATAGGCGGAAATGTTCTGTATCCGAGCTGTAATATTAGATATGAATTCTATCCATTCTACAACGTGACAGCGGCGAGAGAAGAAAGTCAGCCTCCTCCTCCACCTCCACCGCCACCGCCGTATCCACCTCCAGCGCCATCTCCACCTCCACCGCCGTCTCCACCTCCACCGCCATCTCCAGGTGCCTTAATTTTCAATTAACTCGAAGTTGATTAGCAATAGCATTTGGTGTTTCGGAAATTAAGCAGATGATTCAAAATGTCTGTGCAGGAAAAAAGAAAATTTCAGCGGTTACAATTATCGCCCTTTTCGTCCCAGTCTTGGTCTCTCTAGTGTTGCTCTCGATCTGCTTCTGCATACTGAGAAGAAGGAGAGCCAAAGGCAGAGCATTCAAGTCTTTTATGGAAGATAATGGTAACGAAAGATGAAAATGGTCTTCTTTGATCAACCAAATGCAGTTTTCCTCTGTATGCATAACGAACAAACTCTTTTGCTTTGCATAGATGGAGATAAAATGTCAGCCATCGGTTCGTTGCAATTCGACTTCGCAACGATTGAAGCTGCCACCAACAAATTTTCGTCCGATAACAAGATTGGCGAAGGAGGATTCGGAGCTGTTTATAAGGTAAGATTGTAGTAACTGCTATATTTATTTTATAAAGTATTTTTTAAATTAATTTTTTTTTAAATGAGGGAAGTTATCAACTGAAGAGAGAGAATAACTTTAAGTTTCACTGTTCATAATTTTGAGAAAACTCAAAAGAGTGTATTCCGATGGCGGCAGCGGAAATCCTCTTGCCTTTCTTCTCCTTTGTATTCATCCTTCTTCTTCTCTGCATCCTCGACATCCATGGCTTTCCTTGGAACTACCCATTGATCGGAATGCTTCCGACCATGTTCCTCCATTTGCGGCGAAATTCGTGACTATGACCCGCTTTTCCCTTCAAAGCCGTCTAGTTCGCCGGAATGAACATTTTAAGGACTGCTGATTCGCCCATTATCCCACGCTTTTAGAATTATCCGAAGGGGCAAGAGTTCAAGTTCATTTATGATATTTAAGAGATGAGATTTTCAGATTCTTAGATACACTAGAGAAAAACGACGGAAGTTTTGCTGGACAAAGAAGATTATTTTGATAGCACCTGGAAGTTTTTCATTGGGTTCAACCCAAAACGTCTCCATCGAACTACAAGAAATTGCTTTAGCGACCTGCAGTAACGGCTGTGTTTATCCAATAATAGAAAACTCTGCTAAGAAAGTTGGAATTCAGAAGGAGACTCCTTTAGGAGAGGGATTTGAGATTTTTGCGGATTCAGTACACCAAGGAAGCGGGCAAATCGGTATTGTGGGATCGACTTTCAAGGAAGTTCCCAGATTTGACTGAAGTTTTGGACTTCTTGGATGTTTTGATTTTTGATCTAGGGATTTACCAACTAGGGATTTAATTTCATGTTTGGAATTGCTATGATTTCATGAAATCTTATTTCTATAGGTATTCTCGTACTTAATGACATGTCTTGTTTTTACTGCAGGTTGAATTTTATATTATATATACTCTTTTCAAAACATATTTTTCTTTGAACATGCACATTTATTTCTATTGATCAACTTGTTCGTGTGAAATAAATTTGATCGACCTATACGAAGATTACATTTTGTTATGCACATTCGACCATTAAAAAATGTATTTGTTTCTGAACTCTAATAATAAGACAAGTAAACGTGGCGTGTCCATAGACAAAACTCTAAACTTGATTAGAGTTGTCTATGGCTTTGAGAGTTTTTATTTTGGTGAGTTTAAACTCTTGATTAGTTTATTTGTTTTTGTTAGACTTTTATTTCGTTTGTATTAACCGCAAATATTTTGTATTTTTATCATGATTTTATCTGCCGTCACTGTTGGACTGGTTAGTTAATTCAAGTTTATTGGGCCTTGGATAAAGCTTTATTTTTCAACACTTTTGATGCAATAGAAATAAGGGTAAATTCCAAAAACCACCCTCAAGTATGGGTATTTCCCGAAAAAACCCTCTGACTTTAAGTCGTCGCAGTCAAAACCTCGTAGTTTTTAAAACTAACAAAAAAACCCCTGGCGGGGGGCCGAATTGCAATTCGGGGGGCCGATAGCCCCCCGATAGCCCCCCGAATCCGAAATTACAAAGGAATTCGGGGGCCGCATTGTTCATGCGGGGGGCCGCATGAACAGTGCGGCCCCCCGCATGAACAGTGTTTTTTCATTATTTTTAAATAATTTTAAAAAATACCAAATTATATTCAATTCACTTAAAATTTTTACCACATATTCATCACATCATGGGAAAATAATGTAAAAAGTTTCGTGATTTTTTTAAATTATTTATGATTTAATATAATTTTTTATAAAATAATGTCATTAAAATTACAATATATCGCACAAGTGTTATAAAATCACGAAACTTTTTACATTATCTTGCCATGATGTAATGAACATGTGGTAAAATTTTCAAATAAATTGAATATTATTTGGTATTTTTTAAAAAATTAAATCTTCATTTCTTCTTCAGACTTCAATTTGAGGCTTTAAACGATATATTTTGAGCCCGAAAAAGGCGTCATGGGGTTGTACCTAATAAATAGTGTGTAGATCTCTGAGCGAGATTCATTTGATATTTTTTCAGCTGCAATCGAATACCCCGTAGTAAAAGTTGTCCTCCTTTGAAGTTGAAGAAGTCATTAATTTGTAAAAAAAATTCATTAATTTGTATAAAAATGTTAAAAAATCACGAAACTTTTATATTACATGGTCATATGTAATGAATATATGGTAAAAATTTCATTTAATTGAATATGATTTAATATTTCTTTTATTAAAAATAAAAAAATAAAAGAAATGAAAAATTTAATTTTGCCATGATGTAATGAACATGTGGTAAATTTTCAAATAATTGAATATTATTTGGTATTTTTTAAATTATTTTAAAATAATGAAAACACTGTTCATGCGGGGGGCCGCATGAACAGTGCGGCCCCCCGCATGAACAGTGTTTTTCATTATTTTTAAATAATTTTAAAAAATACCAAATCATATTCAATTTATTTGAAATTTTTACCACATGTTCATTCCATCATGGCAAGATAATGTAAAAAGTTTCGTGATTTTTTTAAATTATTTATGATTTAATATAATTTTTTATAAAATAATGTCATTAAAATTACAATATATCGCACAAGTGTTATAAATCACGAAACTTTTTACATTATCTTGCCATGATGTAATGAACATGTGGTAAATTTTCAAATAAATTGAATATTATTTGGTATTTTTTAAAAAATTAAAAGCTCATTTCTTCTTCAGACTTCAATTTGAGCTTTTTAAAGATATATTTTGAGCCCGAAAAAGGCTGTCATGGGTTGTACCTAATAAATGTGTGTAGATCTCTGAGCGAGATTCAATTTGATATTTTTTCAGCTGCAATCGAATACCCGTAGTAAAGTTGTCCTCCTTTGAAGTTGAAGAAGTCATTAATTTGTAAAAAATTCATTAATTTGTATAAAAATGTTAAAAAATCACGAAGCTTTTTATATTACATTTTCATAATGTAATGAATATATGGTAAAAATTTCAATTTAATTGAATATGATTTAATATTTTCTTTTATTAAAAATAAAAAAAATAAAAGAAATGAAAATTTAATTTTTTAAAAATACCAAATCATATTCAATTATTTGAAATTTTTACCACATGTTCATTCCATCATGGCAAGATAATGTAAAAAGTTTCGTGATTTTATAACACTTGTGCGATATATTGTAATTTTAATGACATTATTTTATAAAAAATTATATTAAATCATAAACAATTTAAAAAAATCACGAAACTTTTTACATTATTTTCCCATGATGTGATGAATATGTGGTAAAAATTTTAAGTGAATTGAATATAATTTGGTATTTTTTAAAATTATTTAAAAATAATGAAAAAACACTGTTCATGCGGGGGGCCGCACTGTTCATGCGGCCCCCCGCATGAACAGTGCGGCCCCCCGAATTCCTTTGTAATTTCGGATTCGGGGGGCTATCGGCCCCCCGAATTGCAATTCGGCCCCCCGCCAAGGGTTTTTTTGTTAGTTTTAAAAACTACGAGGTTTTGACTGCGACGACTTAAAGTCAGAGGGTTTTTTCAGGAAATACCCATACTTGAGGGTGGTTTTTGGAATTTACCCTAGAAATAAATAACGTTAGGGTCCGGCAATGTGGTTTGCTCATAGGTCCGGTCGTTCCTCGATCTGGCCTTCACGGGCTGTGAGAAAGATCGTCGGAGGTGGATTCAAGACCAGAATCTAGTGGAAGAGAATTTACTCTAAAAAGGCGTATATTTCATTGCAGGGTGTTCTTCCTGACAGGGAAGAAATAGCAGTAAAGAGACTATCAGGAAGTTCCACTCAAGGCGAAGTGGAGTTCAAGAATGAGGTCGTCGTTGTGGCCAAGCTTCAACACCGGAATCTGGTGAGGCTCCTCGGATTTTGCTTGGAACGAAACGAAAGAATCCTCGTCTATGAATACGTCCCCAACAAAAGCCTCGACTACTTTCTATTTGGTAATTCACAGCTTCTGATGATACTTCTTAATGGCGATCTTTAGATCCGAGAATTGTACTTCATTCTCGTTGGTTTATTTTCATCTTTTTGTAGATTCTGAAAAGAAAAGGCAATTGAATTGGACCCAACGATACAAGATCATAGTCGGGATAGCTCGAGGAATTCTGTATCTTCACGAAGACTCGAGACTCACGATCATTCATCGAGATCTCAAAACCAGCAATGTGTTATTAGACGCCAACATGAACCCAAAAATTTCAGACTTTGGAATGGCAAGGATCTTCGTGGTTGATCAAACGCCGACCAACACAAATCGAATAGTTGGAACATAGTAAGTTAGACATTAATTTACGATATCATTTAGTGTAGCTATTTATTGAGGGAACAAAATCTTTAAAGATAATTCATGATTTTTCTTTTGTCGGTAGTGGTTATATGTCGCCGGAATATGCAATGCATGGCCAGTTTTCAGTGAAGTCGGATGTGTTCGGCTTTGGAGTTTTGGTTCTTGAAATCCTTACTGGGAAAAAGACCAGTTCTTTCTATCGATCAGATAAAGCAGAGAACCTCTTGAGCTACGTGAGTGAATGCCTATCATCTGTAATTTCATTTCAAACCCGGCATAATTTCCACACGTAGGAAAAAAAACTTGCGCCAATTTTTATTTATTTATTTTTATTTTTGAGAAATGTTGCAGGTTTGGAAGCATTGGAGGAATGGAACGGCGATGAATATATTGGATGAAACGTTGAAGGATTTAGGTTACGCGAGAGAAGAAGTGATGAGGTGCATTCAAATGTGTTTGCTGTGCGTTCAGGAAGATCCAGTGAACAGACCAACAATGGCTACCGTAGTTCTGATGCTTACCAGTTACTCTATGACTCTCTCTACCCCTCAGCGGCCTGCGTTTTGTATTGACAGCCGAACCCAGGCTAAAGCATCGGAAAGCAAGCCACAGTCCGATGCGTCGACAAGCACTTCGGTTCCATTGTATAATACTGAAATAGTCCCTCGCTAGAGAAAGCTGTAAGAAATGGTTTTCGTAGATTATGCGACTGGGCAAGTTTTTCGTTCGCGTCGCCTGCTCGGAGTTATTCCTTGTAAACTCTAAAACCATAAAGGGTGGAACTCTGTTCGGTTCGAACCAGGTAACCCGCTCGGAGGTTCGTCATTTTGATACAGAACAATGGTATTATTCATTAAACCTCTTGTGTCGACACTCCACGACAAAATGGGAGGGTAGAACGTAAACATAGGCATATTCTTAATGTGGCCAGGCATCATCACTCTTTCAAACTAATCTTACCATTTCTTTTCGGGGGAGAGTATAATGACGGTTGCCCATGTCATCAACTAAACCCCTACCCCATTGCTCAATAATAAAATACCACACAAAATTCTCTTTGGTTCACCTTCTAAGTATGATGTCCTTCATGTATTCGATTATCTTTGTTTTGTCAAAAATCAACCTCGTGTGAAGGATAAGTTTGACATTTGCTCTTGTCAATGTGTTTGTGGGATATTCATTTGGTAAAAAGGGGTGGCGTTTGTATGACTTAGAGAAATATGTGTTCTTTACATATCGAGATGTTTTTTATGAACAACAATTTTCTTTTACCAATAAAGTCTACTTGCATAATATTGATGAAGCTTTCGAATATAAGGAGTATTATGACACCATGACTAATTTTAAAGATACTCCCTTAGCAAGGGGTAGTGAGGAACACTCGACTGTGGCAGGAGATATTGATGGCGGGGCTATACAGCACGTCATACACTTGTGGGTGGCGACTTAAAAGTTGTCTAGCAACTTGGTGTTGGTGCAACGTAAGATACTCGGGAGGTTGTTATTAATGAAGAAAATGTTCCGCATGAAACTAGTTGAGGTCATCGAATAAAGAAACCTTCCAGTAAACTCAAGGGATTTATTACCTACATCGTTTGAGTTACAAACCCTGTCACATCATCTATTACTGCTCCATCAAAGTCCTCAAATACTCATTTTTCCATTGCTTATTATGTAAATAAGCTTTTTTGTGAAATACACCCATTTTTTAGCAGCAATTACTATAGGCACTGAACCCCACCTCTTTTAAAGAAGCTGTTAAGGACTCTGGTTGGTGGAAAACAATGTAAGAAGAAATAGATGCACTTGAGAGAAACAAAACTTGAACTTTAGAGGATCTTCCACCTGGGAAGAAAGCGATCAGGTGTAAGTAGGTCTATAAAGTCAAGTATCAAAATGATGGCACGGTTGAAAGATTAATGGGGCGCCTAGTAGTGTACTTGCAACACCCTAAAAGTTCATAATACAACTGTTAATCATGTGCCTAGCATTTAAGGATCTAACTTATCATAGACTCTGCTAGGAGAAGGTTGTAGAATTTAATTTGGTGACAAATTGTTGATGAAGTTAAGGGAGGACATTTTGGAACAAGAAAATGTAGGTGAGAAGCAGCAATAGGGAGTTGACACCTCACCAAAGCTTCCCCTAGAAGCTTCTTTGTTTAACCTTGCAATTTGAAGACAAAAATAACACAACCCTCATTTTCCCCTATCCCTCCCACGAAGGTTCTCCTCTCCCACGCCAAACCCTCACCTTCGTCTCATTAGTTTGTGTTTTTTTTAGAGAAATGCACAAGGATTTCTTCCTTTTTCCTCTAGTGATGGTTTTTTGGAGAAGAAGCCGCAAAAATCTCACCTCTCCTCTTAATATTTTGAAGGTAAGTTGGGTTTTCTTTATAGTTTTTCAAGTTTTAGGAGTAAAGGTTAAAGACGTGATTTTGTTGTTTGGTTTGATGGTTGATTGAGTTGGAGCAAGGTGCACAAAAATTTGGAATTTTTATGCTTAGTCTTTTGTGCTTTTATGCTTTACAAATATGATATTAGACCTTACTTGTGATTGGAAATGGATAAGATTGTGGATTGATGCATGTTTGGGTTAGAAGTTAAATTGTTCAAAAACTATAATTTTTGGGCAATTTCGGAATTGAGGTTTTTAGCCTAATCTATTGATTTCCATTTGAAAAGCTATTTTGATATGTTATAATAGACTCTTTGAGTGAACTTTTGGCTTTGGAATTAATGCGTTTGGATAAATACACAATAAGTTATGGAATTTTGAAATTTGGGCAATTATAGGACAATTTCGAGATTTATGTATAAAATGGTGGAACTGGATTTGGAATATGTTCAAACCACTTTGTTTTGGGTGCTTAACTTGAGCTATGTGGTTTTATACAATTGTCTTTGGTAGATTTTGGAATTTGTTTTAATTGGAGTAATGTCATTGTGTATTAAATGTTTAAGTTCATATATTAGCCCTCTTTTGGTAATCTTTGGATTTGGATTGAATCACTTGAATTGGATTAGTCGAGTAGGATTTGGTTATGATTGAAGTTGGTGAATACATATTATGATGTTGATTTTAGAATTATTGTGCTATATGTTTTCAAGTTATAAGAGGAAGTGGTCAAGTGCCTTGAATTGCTAAAGACCTAAGGTAAGTGGTGTTTTGCATGTGCCTTGTCCGTTGGGGCCTACATCACAAAATGTTAGGGTTTCTTATTGTATGAATTATGCTTGCATCTCATGCATCATGTTTTTAGAAAATTTCCAAAAATGAATTATGCATATTTTTTACATGGAACGATACGATACAAAACAAAGTGAAATAAAATGAAACGAAACGAAACAAACACGTATGCTTTGAAGGAAGTGATTTGCCCTTCATCGATTATGTGAATCCCAACTTTGGAGGAATTGATTGCACCTTCATCTCATTTAGATCGTAGTCTTGGTTAGATTCTAATTTTTCCACATGTCAGCTTTGGAGAAACTAATCCGCTCTCCAATGATTATGAAGATTGTAGCTTTGGTGGAAGTAAAATTCCCTAATGTCAGCTTTAGAGGAATTGATCGTCCCTTCATCGTCATCTAGATCGTAGCTTTATGGATAAGTTAGACTCTTCTAAGGACGAATAATATGAAAACGAAAGAACATGTTAGAAATCGCATATGTAGGAAATTTAGCATAGTGTTTTAAATCTCATATAAGCACCATTATTAAGTATTAGACTCATTAGTTGAATTTTGTGATGTAGGTGAAGAGTTAGGTGGTGAGACTTACGAATGTGATCAGGATTAATAGAGGCAGTTGAGGAGGTGTGTCCATGGTGGTGTTCTTGGAGATTGTTAGGACGATTTTGACCCGTGAGCATGTATGTAAAGCTTTTGTTTTAAGATTTCATGTATATGGATTTATGGCTTTAAACGCTTTGCTAAAGCATATTTTGAAGTATGGAAATGTTTCGATATGAAAGTGAATAGTTTTGAAAGAGATGCACTACGTTTTGAAGGATTGGAATGATTTGGTTTTGGGTTAAAATTGGATGTTTTGGAAGGAGGCAAAACAGTAGTGATGTGCCCCATAGACCCATTACTAGGTCCCAAACCAAGGCTCAATCTATAACTAAGGCCCATAATGCTTTTAACTTGTTTACTAATGAGTTTATTTCTTTTGTAGGTTTAGAATAGACATCTAAAAAGTGAACTTGTTTTCCCTACATCAATTTCGTGTAACCTATTTTACTTTATGATTGAGACAAATATTAACTTTTTCATGTGTTGGCAAACATTAACCATTTTATGCATGTTTTATATTGAATGGTTAGGATTAGATGCTTATTAAGGTTAGATATATGGTAATGGCTATTTTGGGTTAAGCTCATGGGATGAGGTTGGGCCATAGAGGAAAAAAGCATGCAAAGCCCAATCAATTGCACCAAATAGAATTTAGCTTAAAGGAAGCCAAGACAAGAGGTAGTGCTCACAAGAATTAATGACATGGCACTAGGAGGATGCTTAATAACATTTGCAAAGGAGGAAGTCTCACCATTGGATGAAGCACAAGCCAACCAATCTCAACCACCCATCTCCATTTGATCAACGGTCATTGCAAAACCCTAGCTATTTAGGAGTCCTAGAAATGCACTAATGTTGGTGGTTGTAAGGGTCTTTTGGTCATCAATATACCTCGGCATATTCCCCTAAAAACTTGGTTGATTTAGGCGATATCATCTTCCAAAGGTTGGTGCCACTGGAGTTACCAAGGGTTGGTGCCCAAAGTAAGCCACGGTTTGCTCAAACTATGTGGAGCCGCCCTCCATTGTTTCCAAGCGTGTGGTAGCTTGTACGCTCTTATCCCCTCCCTCTTCTCCAAGTCCTCTTGAGGCTGGAACCATAAGAGAATAGTAAATACCATTCCCAAAGGTCGGTTTTCTTCATTGGAAGAACATAGCCGAGAAGATTATCAATACCTCTATCGGCTGGCTCAAGGGTTTTCATTTTATCTTTTATTTTCTTCATGTAACACTTCATCTCTTTACACCATCTTAAACATCTATCTCTTGGCTGCATTTTATATGAAGAACACATTTCATTTTGAGCACCTTTTCAATCATTTATAATGCTACACATTTTGGTCGCTCTTGGATGCTACCAAGCAAACCCAGTTCTATAAATTGGTTGCTAACTTGGATCTTTTCAGGTTAACCCCATCATTTTTCATATCAGAGCATAGCTAAACATCCGTGGGAACATTTTGGTACCTTTTATTTGTGTACTTATTTACAAATTTTTAGCTGCATTGTTCGTTCAAGTTAAGATACATTATGCTGCTAACAAAATCTGTTTTCCAGATTTATGCATAAAACCCTCTCAGGTTTAGCCACTTTAGGTAACGAATTTCTTATTATTTTTACATTTCTTTACTTTATATTGATCTATTATTATTGTCTAACATCTTATGAAGGTCGTTTAAGTGATATAGCATCAATTCCTTTCCATTTAGTTCGGTTATTTTCATTCTAGTAAAAAAAATCTGCTCGAGTGAGTAGTGTTAATTTAGTTGTATTTTTCTTGCATATTTGGTTGCTGTTTTTGTGTCATTTGCTCAAACGTTATTCACTTGACATTGATAATAGCATGCTTGGATGATATTCTTAATATTTTGGGGAAGAAATCGCTTATAAAGTCACTACATTTAATTTGATGTTTGAAGAAATTTATAACGTGTTTGTTGAAATGACATAACTAAGTAGAATGCAAGAACCCTAAATTTTTTTTCTTACAAGTTGTTATTTTTATGCCATGAATATGTCATAATGTTTATTGGGGATTAAAGTGACCTATCATGCAATAAATTAATGAACTTGAGCTTTAAACGTGTTGGTAATTGAAAAACGGTTACTAAAAGCTTTTTTTTTTTTTTTGAATTACTATAAATTGATTGATATTTGAGGATTGCGTTTCACTAAGTTTGATAACTTTAATTAACCGACTTGCCAAAACATTGTTCACTAAAGTTTTGTGGACTAAATAGAACATTAAAACACTAAACTTGCACGTAAAATTATTATGAAATTTTTCATGCAAAACGGTTAAAATATACAAAATTGTTTTTTTTAAAACACATATCAACTAGTTTGGAAAGTGTTTGTGAAAATGTCTCACCCAATTTTATCAACAATTGCCTAGTTTAAATTTTTTTTTTTTATCCTCATCTAATTTTAAATTTTTGTTAGCAAGTTATCTTAATTATTTGCTTTGTTTAATTTTTTTTTTAAAAAAAAGAGAGAGAAGAAATTCCTATCCTAAAACTTAGTTTTAAGTGTTAACTTATTCTCTACTCCCCAAAGTTAGAAACACACTTAACTAATAGTTTTTTAAGACTTAAGGATATAATGCAAACAAGAAGTTGATCTTTAAGGGAACAAAATAGGAGAAAGAAAACCCCAAACCCACATCCCATGGCTCTTACCCAACCAAAGGGTGAGTCGAGTATGCAAGGACAAATTAATGGGATAAATGAATTATTACTGTAACGACCCCGACCTTCACCGGGCCATCACAGGACTTAACCTGACATTGACTTAACTTTGACCTAATCCCTCGTATTTTCACATAAAATTTTTCTTTTCTACTTGACACCTTAAAATAAAACGAACATAGACTAATGACTCACCGCGATCGACCCTTTAGAATCTAACTTTAACTTAAACACGTTGGGCGTAATGTTCGTCGACTTTTAAAACATTAAAACGAGGTTAAAACCATTTTTTGATAAAATATCGACTCGGTTTTCGAGCTCTTAAAATACGTTTAAAAAGTATCGTGAAAGGTTGTGTTGAAACGTGTTTTGAAAAATCAATTTTTTAAAAAAATTTGTGCTGGGACACTTGTGGTGCGCGCGCGCAACAATTACCCTAAGCCAACAAATTCAAAACATGAATTTGAGATTCGAGGAATCAATGAGGAACAACAATCGAAGGGAATCCCCACAACGACGACGAAACCTTGAATTCCCTCGAACAAGAAAACACAAAGGATCTCCTCTAAGGAGAAGATATGAAGAATCTCCTCAAAGAAGAAGTTATAATGAATCTCCAAGACTGTGGAAGGATGAAACATCTCCCCAAAGTAGAAGAAATGTGAAATCCCCTATACGAAGGAGGGATGAAGAAAGGAGGAGATACGAAGATTCCCCTCAATGGAGGAGAAACGATGAACCCCCATGAGAGAGAAGAATGGAACAACCGAGGAGACGATACCGAACTCGTGAATCGTTGGATGATATTGATTGGGGTGACAAGGAAGATGAGGACTATACCCCTACAAGGCGAAGAGATAATGATGAGCTAAAGAACGCCAAAATTACAATTTCTCCATTTAATGGAGCAAGTGATGGGAGCACATTCCTCGATTAGGCTGATAAAGTCGAGAGAGTATTTGATTACTATAACTATTCGGAGAGACCGAAAGTAAAGCTCGTATCGGCTGAATTGACAGATTACGCTGTCATTTGGTGGGCCAACCTAAAGAACTAAAGAGCATAAACGAGAGACAAACCAATCGTAACCTGGTGAACTATGAAGACACACATGACAAAAAGATTTGTGCCAAGCCATTACCGTCAAGAAATCTTCCTACAAATGCAAAACCTCCGACAAGGAAGTCAAACCATGGATGAATACCTTATAGAGTTCGAAACTCTAAAGATTCGAGGAGGTATGGATGAACCCGAATATCATGTCATAGCTCGATTTATACGTGGACTTAACCGTGAGATTGGTGATCTTTTCGAGATGTAAGCCTTGGACTCTATGGAAAGAGTTGCACAAATGGCTCAAACCATTGAGAGGCAACTAAAGTGAAAGAAGGAGGCTCTTTTCACGCCCAAATTCACTCTAAGAACCACCAAAGGTAACAAGTTTACATCTCTAACCTTGGAAAACAACAAATTTCATACACAAGCTGGAGGCAAGAACCCATTTGTTTGAAATTGGCCACCTAAAGACGCCAATACCAAACCAACTATGGATAATCAAAACAAGTTGAAAGGCCATGCTATGAAGTGTTTTAAATGTCTTGGAACGGGTCATAAATTGCCTAGAACCATGGTATTACGGAGGAATTGGACAGTGAAAATGACAAAGAAAGAATTGAAGAGGAGTAAATCGATAAAGTAGAAGTAATAGAGAGTGATGAAGATGGTACGATTCACGCACCTGAAGGACCTCTACTAATGGTCATTCGACGAGTCCTTGTTTCAAGGATCACAAAAGGAGAATGTCAATGCGAGAACATATTTCATACCTGATGTATGATTAAAGACAAATTGTGTTCCGTGATTATTTATGGAGGAAGTTGTACGAATGTGGCTTCGCAAGAGTTGGTGGATAAACTAGCATTGGAGACAAGTGATCATCCCCAACCATATAAATTAAGATGACTTAGTGACAAGGATGACATTAAGGTCACTAAACGTGTAGCCATAAGCTTCGCCATTAGGAAGTACAAAAATTTTGTTGTTTGTGATGTCATACCTATGAGTGTCAGCCACCTATTATTAGGTCGACCTTGGCAATATGACGGAAAAGTCACACATGATGAATTTTTGAACCTCTGTTCATTAAAGATTTATGGAAAGATTATAAAGTTAATTCATTTAACACCCGATCAAATAGCCAAGGATGAAATGGCTAAGAAGGAAGCTAAGGCTAAGGCAAATCTTTTTATAACGAAGGGTGAGATGAACACCACCATTAGAAAGAAAGAATTTGTCATTATGGTCATGTTCAAGGATCGAATTATGGAGTTAGGAGAGATACCGACCCTCATTCGATGTTTGTTAGAGCAATTCAAGGACGTTTTCCCTAAAGCACTTCCTCAAGGACTACCACCACTATGTGGTATTGAGCATCATATCGATTTGCAACTTGGGGCTGTCCTACCGAACTGCCCAGCTTATCGAATGAATCACAAGAAAACAAAAGAATTGCAAAGTCAAGTTACCGAATTGTTGGACAAGGGTTATATACGAGAGTCAATGAGTCCGTGTGCTGTTCCGACTCTATTAGTCCCAAAGAAAGATGGTACAATGAGGACTTGTACCAATAGTCGAGCCATAAACCAAATTACAATTAAGTATAGATTTACTATCCCGAGGCTCAAGGACATGTTGGATGAGCTCAGTGGATTCTCTATATTCTCAAATGTGGACCTCAAGTGTAACACCCGATTTTACGGGATTTTGATTCGTGCGCGCAATGACATTTTCGTAAATAATCAAAATATGTCTGTTTTGCGAATCGAGAGTTTTAATGGAATCCTTATGATTAATATGAATTTTGGGAGAAATATGGAGATTTAGAGATCAAAATCGAAAGTGTTACGCCCGAACTTTCGCTTTTGACCCTATAGCGATTTAATTCGTAGAAATAGCAAATTAAATCCGTTTGACAAACAGAAAGTTTTATTAGAGCCCTAATAATAAGTTAGAATTATTGGTGAATAAGAAAATTTTGAGAAATCGAACCGATAGCCAAACAATAGGATAAACGGGAGATTAAACCAAAGGACAAACTTGTAAATTTCCAAGCCAAATTCAATTAAAAACCCAAATACCCCCATGTCTCCCACACTTGAACGATTTTCCAGAGGAGAATAGGGCTCTGGTGATTTCCCTCCTCCAACGGCGACTCTTCACCATTCCTTCACGGTTTGCCCTCCGATCTTCGAGTTTCCTTCACGTTTTCTTCTCCCCTCGCGATTCTAGGCAAGTCTATATGGTTTTCTGGCTTTAGTTCTTGATTTTTAGAGGTTTGAACGTTTAAGGTTTCGTAGGAATTTCGTAGAAATAGTCGGGTTTTGTTAGGAAACGTTAGAAATCACCTTATTAATGATTATTGGGCGAAATAATAGATGTATTTGACGTTTAGGTTGAAAAATTGGGTTTGGAGCTTAAGGAAACCTCCATTAATGGAGTTTTAGAAATTGTGAGCGTAAATTGCTCGATGAAATGCCCGAGAGAGGTTTATTAGAGTTTTAGGAAATTTCCTTTAGCTAGGAGTTTCGTAAATTTCTGAAATTTCATGTTTAAGCTCGGTTTTAACAAAGAACGCTATGGGTTGACTTAGGTGACAAAGCTCGAGACGAGGAGCTCGGTGTGCAACGGACACGAGGTAAATTCTCGTGACTTACTTTGGCCGATTTGGCCTACACCATAAGATTTTGTTGATTCGAGGAATTTGGAGATGTTCGATTATTTTAGGTAATAGGTTGGGTAGTTAGCTTTAATATAAACTGTGAATGTTTTCGTTCGTTGCTTGCTATGTTTTGATGTGTTTATAGTATCGCACGTGTCCATGCATCATGGTTTCTGAAAAAACACGAAAAAGAATTCCCATGCACGTTTTCATGAAAAGGTAAAGAAATGTATGTAATGATGATCACGTCGGTGGCGGTGGTTCAAACATGGCTGTCCGGTGAAGTATGTTTTCCCCCCGGGTAGATGAAAGAGGCTATCCAACCGCCGGATGTGCCGCTTTTATCTACCGAGAGTGAAGTCTCGGTGACATAAATGAAATGAAATGAAATGAATAGCGAAAAGGTAGGATGCATGATTTATGAACTGTACATGCATAGCATTCACGTGCATTCACGTAGACTTACTGAGCCTCTAGCTCACATTTTATTTCTATGGTGTAGGTGACTTAGAGCAAGGTGAGGAGGATTTCCCTATGCCTAACGAGCCTGCAGCTTGAAGGAGGATGCTCGGGGAGCGGTTGGCGTAGTCAATGCGCACTTGACCCGTGGGAGCATAGGTCATGTATTTTGTAGATTTTGGGTTAAACGGGCTGATGGGTGATATTTTGATGAAATGTATAGAAACACATTTTAGGGTGCTTGGTATCTAGATAGGTTATAAACCGTTGTTTTGATGATTATGGATAGCTTCCGCTATATACGAACGGTTGTTGATGAAATAGATAATATGTTGATATTTTGATACGGATTTGGATGAATATTGACGAATGTGGAATGTTTTGAGGAAATATAATGAATTTTGATGTTTTGAAAGTTGAATTGTGGTTTTAAGTTGAAATGGATGTTTTGTGTCTGGATTTGATGGTTTTAGGTAGGATGTTCAGTTTTTGGATGAGTAATTTAGTTGGATTATTGATGGATAATTTGATGATGAAATTTGAAGTGTGTATTAGGTGAAAATTGAAGAAATATGGCTAAGTGTAAAAATTGGCTCAGGTTGATGCAGGTGGGTGTGCAGGTGGGCGCGCAGGGCACGCACGGGCCGAGCAGCAGGGCAGCGCGCAACATGCGATCGATCAATGCCCAAGGAGGCGATCAATCGGCTGCTGGTCGCCAAAAATAGGCGATTTCCAGAGGAGGTGCCGATCGATCGCCTGGGGCGGCGATCGATCTGCTCAAGGTGCCCGCATTCTGGAAAAATCCAGAGCGGGTGCCGATCGATCCGCGCCCAGGGGCGATTGGTCGGTGCTCGCAGGGTGCTGGGCGCGGGGCACTGCAGCGGGGCGCTCGCAGGTGAGCGCGCGACGGTAGCGCGATGCGTGCGCGACACAGGCGCGTGGGGAGCGCCCCGTGGCCGCGCGCCATGGCCGCGTGGTACGCGCGCGGCATGCGCGCAGGGCGCACAGTCGGCGCACACGCCGAATGCAGGGCGCACCCCACTCGTGCTAAATGTTATGTTTTGGTGTCTTAAGCCTCTTTTGATGATTCTCGACCTTAGATGAGTCATTTCGGTTATGTTTTAAATTAGAGCCCAAATGTAGATAGATTTGGATTGAAAGCCCGAGTCCGTTCTCTAACGATTAAACGAATGAAAAGGAAAGAAAACGAAAAATACAATGAAAGAAAAGAAAAAAAAATTTAAGTGAGAACGGGCGAGGGTAGCACGCACGTATGTATGTATGCATGCACGACACAGGTTGTGGCGGCACCGACGCAGGGTCGGGGTCGTCACATCAAGAGTGGTTACCATCAAATTAGGATGAAGAAAGGCGACAAATGGAAAACCGCCTTCAAGACAAAGTATGGACTTTATGAGTAGATGGTTATGTCATTTGAGCTAACAAATGCCTCAAGTACTTTCAATTGATTGATGCACCATATACTTAAAGAGTTTCTAGGTAAATTCATCGCAGTATATTTTGATGATATATTGGTGTATAGCTTTGACCTCCCTCAACACCTCAACCACTTGAAAACCTTATTTCAAACCTTAAGGAAGGCTCAATTATTTGGCAACTTAAGCAAATGTTCATTTGGATAAGATAAAGTCTACTTCCTTGGTTTCATCATTTCGAAGGACGACATGGAAGCCGATGGAGAAATGATTAAGGTTATTAAGGAATGGCCTACCCCTAATGGAATTTTCAAAGTACGTAGCTTCCATAGCCTAGCATCATTTTAGTGTCGTTTTATAAAAGATTTTAGCTCAATAGTTGCACCAATTACGGATTGCACAAAGAAAGGAAAGGATTTCATATGGACACCCGAGTCTCAACGTAGCTTTGAGCTAATCAAGGACAAATTATGCCAAACACCAATCCTCGCACTTCCAGACTTCAATAAAGTGTTTGAAATCAAGAGCGAGGCGTCCAGAATTGGCATTGGAGCCGTACTTATGCAAGAAGGATGACCTCTTGCATATTTTAGTGAAAAGATTAAAGGGGTCTTGCTCAACTATTCAACGTATGACAAGGAGTTTTATGCCGTCATACGAGCACTTGAGAATTGGCAACACTATCTCCTATCTAAGGAATTTGTAATCAATACCGACAACCAAGCTTTAAAGCATATTCGTAACCAAAACAAGTTGAATAAGAGATATGCACGATGGGTGGAGTTTTTGGAGAGATTTCCCTATACACTCAAATACGTTAAAGGAGAAAACAACATTGTTGTCGATGCTCTTTCACGGAAACTGATCCTTCTAACCAAATTGAGGGCAAGATTCTTTGGATCTGAATGGATTAAGAACAGTTACGAAGAAGATGAATATTTTGGACCATATTTTGCAAAATGTCGAGATAAGCCTGAAGGAAGTTACTATATTTTAGACAGATACCTTATAAAAGGTGAAAAATTATGCATTCCCGAGGGTAGTTTGAGACAATGCCTAGTGAAAGAGGCACATTGTGGAGGGTTAGCAAGCCTTTTTGGGGAACAAAAGACATTTGACATGCCTCAAGAGCATTTTTATTGGCCACATATGATGAGAAATGTCCACCATTTGGTAGAAACATGCATCATAAACATGCATCATTTGTAAGAAAGTCAAGAGTAGAGCCCTTCCTCAATGATTATACCTACCTATACCGATACCAACTAAGCCGTGAGTTGAGATAAGTATGGATTTTGTATTAGGATTATCACAAACTGGTCGGAGCAAGGATTCTATATTAGTAGTTGTGGATCGCTTTTCAAAGATGGCGCATTTTATTGCTTGTGCCAAAACCGATGACTCAATCCATATTGCTGACATTTTCTTCCAAGAAGTCGTCTATCATCACGGCATTCCACATTCCATAGTGTCGGACCGCAACACCAAATTTTTAAACACATTTTGGAAGACATTGTGGAAAAAGATGGGGACAAAGCTATGTTATAGTACATCATTTCATCCCCAAACAGACGGTCAAATAAAGGTAGTCAACCGAACATTAGGTATCATTTTAAGGAGTGTGGTTGGAAAGAAATTAACGAATTGGGACATTCTCTTACCCGGCCTAGAATTTGCATACAATCGAAGTGTCCATTCGACTACCCAACGGACACCCTTTGAAGTGGTTTTCATATATAACCCCTCCACACCGTTGGATCTTGTACCTATACCCATGAAGGAACCCAAAAATCCATTGGGTATCGAGAAGGTGGAGCAAATTAAAGAACTACATGACAAGGTGTGCAAGACACTAGAAAAGAAAAATAAGACTTATGCCCGACAAGCCAACAAAGGGTGAAAAGAAAAAATTTTCAATGTAGGGGACTTAGTATGGATACACCTTCGCAAGGAGAGATTTCCAGACAAGAGGAAATCAAAATTACTACCTAGGGTGGAAGGACCTATAATGCCCATAATGCTTTTAACTTGTTTACTAATGAGTTTATTTCTTTTGTAGGTGATGGAACCTTTGAAGACTTAGAATGGACACCTAGCTCTCAATACAAGGATCGACCTCTTCATGCTCTCATTTTGGATGCACGGAGCAATGCAACTAAATAGTGAATTTGTTTTCTCTACATCAATTCTGTGTAACCTATTTTACTTTATGTTTGATGCAAACATTAGCCTTTTCATGTGCTAGCAAACATTAGCCATTTTATGCATATTTTAGATTGAATGGTTAGGATTAGATGTTTGCTAAGGTTAGATGTATGGTAATGGCTATTTTGGATTAAGCTCATGGGATGAAGTTGGGCCATGGAGGAAGAAAGCATACAAAGCCCAATCAATTGCACTAAAGAGGATTTATCTTAAACGAAGCAAGGACAAGAGGTAGTGCTCACAAGGATTGATGACATGGCAAAAGAAGATGCTTGATAACATTTGCAAGGGAGGAACTTTCACCATTGGATGAAGCACAAGCTAAACAATCTCGGCCACCCATCTCCATTTGATCAACGGTCATTGTAAAATTCTAACTATTTAGGAGTCCTATAAATGCATGAATATTGATGGTTGTAAGGTCTTTTGATCATCAATATACCTCGGCATATTCCCCTAAAAACCAGGTTGGTTTAGGCGATATCATCTTCCAAAGGATGGTGTCATTGGAGTTACCAAGGGTTGGTGCCCATGGTAAGTCACGGTTTGCTCAAATCGTGTGGAGTCGTCCTCCATTGCTTCCAAGCGTGTGGTAACTTGTAAGCTCTTATCCCCTCCCTCTTCTCCAAGTCCTCTTGAGGTTGGAACCATAAGAGAATGGTAAATACCATTCCCAAAGTTCAATTTTCTTCATTGGAAGAACATAGTTGAAAGGAATATCAATACCTCTATCAGCTGCCTCAGGGGTTTTCATTTTATCTTTTATTTTCTTCATGTAACACCTTCATCTCTTTACACCATCTTAAAATCTATCTTTGCGGGCTTGCTTTTGGAAGAATACCTCTCATTGAGCAACTTTGTCAATAATTATAACGTTGAACCATTTTGGTCGCTCTTGGGTGCTACCAAGCAGACCCGGTTCTGTAAATGGGTTGCTAACTTGGAATCTTTAGGTAACCCCCATCAGTATCATTACTCTTCAACGATTTCGGTAATTTTGTAACAAAATCCATCGTATATACTCCCCACTTCCATTCTGCTATGGCAATGGAACGAAATAAATCCAGCGTGTCTTATGTTCAGCTTTAACTCTGTGACAGGTTATACACTTGGAAACAAATATGGCATATTCCGCTTCATTCCTTTCCACCTAGGGACAGTTTTCTCATATTCTGGTAGATTTTATTGTTTCCTATGATGAAATTGGCATTTGGGCTATGATTTTCTCTTAAAATCTTTTGATCATCAATATACCTCGCATATTCCCCTAAAAACCAGGTGGTTTAGGCGATATCATCTTCCAAAGGATGGTGTCATTGGAGTTACCAAGGGTTGGTGCCCATGGTAAGTCACGGTTTGCTCAAATCGTGTGGAGTCGTCCTCCATTGCTTCCAAGCGTGTGGTAACTTGTAAGCTCTTATCCCCTCCCTCTTCTCCAAGTCCTCTTGAGGTTGGAACCATAAGAGAATGGTAAATACCATTCCCAAAGTTCAATTTTCTTCATTGGAAGAACATAGTTGAAAGGAATATCAATACCTCTATCAGCTGCCTCAGGGGTTTTCATTTTATCTTTTATTTTCTTCATGTAACACCTTCATCTCTTTACACCATCTTAAACATCTATCTCTTGGCTGCATTTTATCTGAAGAATACATTTCATTTTGAGCAACTTTTCAATAATTTATAACGTTGCACATTTTGGTCGCTCTTGGGTGCTACCAAGCAGACCCGGTTCTGTAAATGGGTTGCTAACTTGGATCTTTTTAGGTTAACCCCCATCAGTATCATTACTCTTCAACGATTTCGGTAATTTTGTAACAAAATCCATCGTAATATACTCCCACTTCCATTCTGCTACTGGCAATGGAACGAATAATCCAGCTTGTTTCTTATGTTCAGCTTTAACTCTTTGACAGGTTATACACTTGGAAACAAATATGGCTATCTCCGCTTTCATTCCTTTCCACCTATACAGTTTTCTCATATTCTGGTAGATTTTATTGTTTCCATGATGAATTGGGAATTTTGAGCTATGATTTTCTCTTAAAATCTCTTTCTGATCATCTAGAATCACTAGACAACCCATAAATCTCACTCCAAAATTGCTAATCTTTGGAAAAATTCTGAACTTTAGTTGCTTCAATCTTATCTTTTAATTCAGCGATTTCAACATTATCGTTTTGTGCTTCTACAATCCGTTATACCAGGTTGGGCCTCACATTGATGTTTTGAAGGTATACATGTTCATTACCTTCTCTCAATTGCAAATTGAATTGATCGACTTCCGTCCACATTTCGTATTCTTTAATGCCAAGGCTAGCTGCCATCACTCTAGATTTTCTGCTCAAAGCATCTGCAACTTTGTTGGCTTTGTCTGGATGGTACTGAAGTGTGTAGTCGTAATCCTGTAAAAACTACATTCAACGTCTCTGTCTCTAATTCAGCTCATTCTGAGTGAATAAATATTTCAGAATTTTGTGATCTGAAAATACTTCAAACGTCTCACCATACAAGTAATATCTCCAATGTTTCAGGACAAACACTACTACAACAAGCTCCAGATTATGAACGAGATAATTTCTTTCATGATGTATAGCTCTGATACTAAGCTGTCAGGACCCGATCTGACGAGCCCTAACGATTAGGATTCCTGTGGTGGGAAATGATAATAAATTCTGAGTTTTCAATTTTCATGGATACGTTTGTATTTTTAATTAATCTTATCTTTCTTGTACCTAGAATCTTAAAATAAGATATTTTCATACAATTCCAAACAATATACATATTCCAGACCAGCTTTCCAAATATGTATGCATTAAACATTTCTATATGTATATCATTATCAAAGTTTTCTAATGGAAACTATTACAAACAAAATATGTCACACACACAAGACTTTTCAAAAAGAGTTCATAAAATTTATAAACTATCTATCCTGATCCCAATACAAAAGAAAATCATCTATCTTCATAATTTATCATATGCCTCTTCTAATCCTTTAAGTTGCTTTTGTTTTTCTGTCTCGGTGAACGATCTCGTTATCTTAAAAATATGAATATCCACATAATGAGATTTATGCACAGTGAATAAGTCTAAGAGCTAGAATAACTAAGTCAGACTCTATTACACTATCTAGTACCACACTTCATCTTTCACCTATTATTGATTATTTTTTAAATTAATTTATTTTGATTTGAAATTCATGACATTTATGTTAAAATGCATGCATGTTCATAATTGAACTATTTAAAATCCATCAAGCATGGTTTAAAACCATTTTCAATAATTAAATCAAACTAATGCAATTATAAAGAGAATTTGCATTATTTAAAACCATGATGTAAATCAATGCTTCCAGAATAGTTTTTAACATTCAAATTGAAATGTTAAAAATGCAATTCACTATAATTGACACATATGACCATCACACAACCCTACAAGTTTTTGAGTTTTCACCGGTAAGGTTGTCGGACCCTACACATTGCTTCCCCGCGAGGTTTAGAGATTTTCAACCCAAAGAGGACACATAGTTAATATCTCAATCATTTTCATAGTCGTGCTTATCACACATGAAGATGCAAGTCCAGTCCATTGGGTTCTTGTGTTACCACGACTTCTAACTTTTTCCTTCCTAAATGCATTCTTTAAAAACAATTATAAAACAATGCTATGCATGTTTAAATTAATGCAACTCAACCCATTCGTACAATTGATATTTTAAATCAATGCGTTCAATTCAATGTAAAACGTAGTTTTCAAAAGTTACGTTTAACAATTCAATATAAATCGATTTAAACAACATTTCAATAAATACCGTAACGCATTATTTTTCATAATTCAATATTAATTTTTTATAAAAATAATATCCGTTATTCACTTCAATCTATCCAATCATAACTAAATCATCAAAATATCTAAACCTATCCAGAATCTAAGGGAAAATGAAATCTATCTCCACTTAGTAATGCATTAAAACATAAATTAACTAATCTAACCAATAGATTTATTTACTGAATTGTCGGTTCCATCACTTTAACCAAAAATCTCCTCTTAATCTATCGATTTTTCTACCAATACGCTCATCTCAATGAGCTGAACAACTTTCTCAAAATGGTAAATTGCCGAATCTCTACTTTTCCTCTTCCTTTTCTTCTCTTTTCTCCTTTCTTTTTTCTTTATTTTCTCTCTCTCTCTCTCTACCTCTATCTCTCTCTCTCCATGTAAATCACACATAACATGTCACCATAACACTTTTGCAACCTTGGTTTAATGGTTAATTACCATTAAACCATTCTTGTCTCCTGAAAAATATCATTTTACCCTTCACTTTTTGAAAAATTACTAATAAACTGAGTTTAATTATTCACTAATCACCATTAACTTTAATCTAATCTAAATTAGATTAGTTTTAATCTAATTTTTATAATTAATCAAAATTTTATCTAAAAATTGAATTTTTTTACACATTTTGATTTTCAACGAGGCAATTGATTGCCAGAATTGGCTGATCGATCGGTGCCTTCAAAATTCTGAAACCCCTATTTTATTCAGAAGGGGCAATCGATCGTCTAGCAATGGGTGATCGATTGGCACCCCCTCTGTTCAAAATTTCATTTTCTCAAATCAACAGTCGATCGATCGCCTCTCTTTTGGCGATCGGTCGGTAGCTCTCAGATCTGAGCTCCTGTTTTCCATCAAAGTGGTGATTGATCACCTACCCTGGGTGATCGACGACCCTGCTTTATATTTTCACTATTTTTCCAAAATGTCAAATTTTCACTTTTTAACGTATCTTTTCCTCAATCCAATTTTTCCAACTTATATTTACACATTCTTTAAATATAAATATGCACCTTTGCAATTTTTTTGAATTTAAAAATTCAAACTATTTTATTGATAAAGATCCAAATCATTACATTTGTAGGGTCCCTCCTTAAATGATGATGGACCGCCTTAAGTGTGAATTGAGACTAGTCTCCATTTGATGCAAGAAGAAGAAAAATTCTTCTTCTTGAAGCCTTCATTCCTCTTTTTGAGGAATAGTGTTTCCTTCATCCAAAGAAGAAGAGAAGAGAAGAGAAGAGAAGCTCTTCAGTGAGAAGATGAATGAAATAGTGAAGATTAATTTGGAGGAAGAGAAAAGAATGAGTGTGAGGGAAAAATAGTTGTGGTACTTTTGTGCACATTGTGAGTTCTAAAAGTAGTGAATTTCTCTTAGAGAATATTTTTTAAAATGTTCGGTTTCTAGAAGAATATTGTAAAATCCTATTTTTATTAGTAAAATCTTTATGAACTTGGTTCACATGATTTTTTCTCGATTTGGGTTTCCACGTAAAATTCTCGGTGCCTATTTCGCTATTATTTCTCTTGCTTCTTGACCGTTATATTCTAACGGGGTGAAAAAATATTCCTGGTCGATGACATCTGCTATCATTTTTCATAACACCTATTTAGTTGTATAATTGTACTGTGTAAGTAAGTTCTGTCTAAAGATACTAGATTTTAAGTTAGACCGTTTGTGACCCTTACAGTCTTTCCTGGGAACATACTTGGAAAGGTAATTCTGTTTAAGGAAACTGTCAAAAGCAGTTTTTCCTGTGAATTATGCTGATCAGTACTGTCAATGGTTATTCGATTTTTTCCCAACACATATGCAAGTATAGCCAATTGTGCTTATTTCCCCACTCACTCCCTTCTTGTCTATGATAGAGGTTATTTTGGCTTCTTCATCTACGAGGAAGGTCATTCTCAACTAGTTTTGACTATTTTCTTAGTAAGTTTAAGCTTTGAAAAGATCCAAGCTTGAGCACTTCTTGAGTCGTGTCCTTTTCAATTTACTGTTGATTCTCTCAGGTCCTTGTTTTTCCAGCCGCTCTTTCTTTTATCCTTGAATTATTATGTGATATTTTTATGATATGTGCCATTAATTTGCTCGCCGATAAAGTTGAATTGGTTCATTTTCCCATTCTCTATGAAACATCTCTAAATCTTCTATGGTATCTATAAATGCAAATATATTGCAAATATGTTGGCATTGATTTTTTGGCAAAGTTTATTTATACAATAATATTTTATTCCACTATTTTTCAAGTTAGTAGTTTATTTCTTGGTAATCAAGAAATAATCTATTCAGATTATTAAATGAATGAATATTGAAGATAATGAAGATGTTGTGGAAGAGAAAAATAAGGAAACGTAAATATAAGAAAAGTTGTTGAAAAATCTAAAGGCACTTGTTTTTTGGTAAACTTTGTTTTGGTAAGCCGATTTGATAAAGATTTGTTGAAATATATTAGGCTTCGAGATCACATTAATCATGAGATGCTTTCCTAAGTTTTTGGTTCCATATCCAAGTAGTTGGAAGAAATTTCCTAAAATGTCACATGTGGTCTCACGCAACCGATTTTTGTGTGATTTGGCTTCCTTATTCCTTGCGGCATTAAATCTGTTTTGGTAACTGAATTAAATCGAAGATATGACAATTACCAATCTTATTTAAGCCTTCGTTTCTGTGGAAGCGACTGACGGATTTTTGATTATTTACGAGAGAAGTTTTTCTTCGTTTTGCAAGCCGTCGCTTTTCTTTCTTTCCCAACGCTTTTGCGTATGAGTTTTTGATTATTATACACACTCTGCTTATGCTATGGGTTTCATCGATTATTGGAGTGTGTTGATTTATTGCGTCCGAAGACAACGCCCTAATGTTACAGACGGTGTCGTAGGAGGGAAGATTCTTCATTGAAGCTCAGTCTCGGGAGGAGGCTGCATTCGAACTTGGGAGGAGTTCTGTTTATCGACTAGGGGATCTTGTCATAACACAGATTTCAGGAGGAGTCGTCAACAACAAAAGGACCTTGTTGCTTTCTAGATCTCGGGAGAGATCAATCTTAAGTCGAGGGGAGCTCGCAAAAACAGTTTCATTGGGGAAGTTAGGAAGAGGTGCGACAAAGATAAGAGAGAATCTTTATTTGTATAAATCCGATTGTCTTGTAACTTTGTTAACTCATGAAATATTTTTATATCTGAGCGTGGCCCCGCAGATGTAGCGAATTGACGAACTGCGTTACCAACCTCCTGTCTCGTTACTTTTTACATATTTTTAATTGTCCATCATTGCATTAATAATCAATGTCACACGAAACACTCTGTGTGACATCGAATAACTTTCAATTGGTATCAGAGCGGGTCGTTTCTATTTCTTAAGCTGGATCCACGAGACAAGATCTTATTTCGTGTGCGATGGACTCTATGAAGGAAGGAGACTCTACAATGCGTCCACCGTTATTGGATGGAAGTAATTATGCTTATTGGAAGGCAAGGATGAGAGCATTCATTAAAGCTATTGATGAGAATGCCTGGAGATCTATTTTGACATGATGGAATCCTCCTATGTATACTGATGTAAAAGGTGTCACATCTCTCAAGACGGAAGAAAATTGGTCGATAAATGAAGATGCTTTGGCAAATAGTAATTCAAAAGCTCTCAACGCTATCTTCAATGGCGTTGATCTTATTCAGTTCAGATTCATCTCCACATGCGAATCTACAAAAAGAGCATGGAAAATTCTCCAAACTACCTATGAAGGAACATCAACCATAAAGCTTTCCAAGATGCAAATGCTAACCACTATATCTGAGAATCTGAAGATGCGTGAAGATGAGAGTATCGGTGAGTTCAATGCCAAACTATGTGACATAGCAAATGAAGCGTTGGCTCTCGATGAGATGTTTCCCGAAGAAAAACTTGTTAGAAAAACTCTACGGTCTTTACCACAACGATTTGCCTATAAAGTCACTGCTATAGAAGAAGTCAAAGATGTTACTAAAATGAAGTTAGAAGAGTTTTGTCTAAAGAGACTAGATTTTATTTATTTGTCTAAAGAGACTAAAATGAAGTTGTATTGTGCAAGTAAGTTTTGTCTAAAAAGACTAGATTTTAAGGGAGGCCGTTTGTGACTCTTACAGTCTTTCCTGGGAACATACTTGGAAAGATAATTCTGTTTAAGGAGACTGTCAAAAGCAATCTTTTCTGTGAATTATGCTGATAAGTACTGTCAATGGTTATTCGATTTTTTCCCAACACGTATGCAAGTATAGCCAATTGTGCTTATTTCCCCACTCACTCCCTTCTTGTATATGATAGAGGCTATTTTGGCTTCTTCATCTACGAGGAAGGTCATTCTCAACTAGTTCTGACTATTTTCTCAGTAAGTTTAAGCTTTGAAAAGATCCAAGCTTGAGCATTTCTTGAGTCGTGTCCTTTTCAATTTACTGTTGATTCTCTCGGGTCCTTGTTTTTCCAGCCGCTTTTTCTTTTATCTTTGAATTATTATGTGATATTTGTTTGGTCTGTGCCATTAATTTGCTCGCCGGTAAAGTTGAATTGGTTCATTTTCCCGTTCTCTATGAAACATCTCTAAATCATCTATGGCATCTTTCTCTGCCTCGCTAATGTTCCTCCGGCAGCTTGTCAAAAATGCTCAGTCACTGCAAAGCAAGAATTACAGCGAAGTTGCAAAACCGCGAAAGTAGCTACAATCTGGTACAACGAGTGCATGCTTCGTTATTCCAATCAGCCAATCTTCTCCACTCTCACAGACTCGCCGAGGATCACATTGATAAACACAGCGAACGTCACTGACCCTGTTGCTGTTCAACCAGTTTGTGGGTGATATTTTGAATAGATTATCCGCAGAAGCGGCAAACACTCCTTCGGTAAAAGAAGTTTGCGGCCACCGAAGAAAATTTTACGAGCACGCAGACCTTGTACAGCTTTGTCCAGTGTACGCCGGATCTCACCATCCTCGCCTGCGACACCTGTATCCGGATCTGACCTTGTACAAATTTGCTCTAAAATGTTGATTCTAAAGTTTCCAACCTAATAACTAACGAGGTTATAACATATAATTTATGGTGGAATAATTTTGTAATCAAAATATTTAGAGAAAATCGTTATGAAATTCAATCTTTTATTTAAGTTCAAAATGATTTCATAATGGTAATTGACATTTTCAAAATAAAACCATTACAGAAATCAAAACAAATTTTTCACGTGACTTAACACTTGTCACCGTGACATCAATTTAAATTTGACATAATCTATTTTTAAAAACCGTTTTCAAGACAACTTTATAAGTTTGTCAAGTAATTAAATAATCAATAATTTAACTATTTCATTTAATGAAATATAACAATCATATAAATTATGACAACTTTTGTTACCGTGTCTTGTTAGTTTGCTAATTAATTAAATAATTAGTAACTCAATATTTTATTTAATGAAAAATAACAAACTTATTGTTGAGTGTATTAAGTAATTAACTCATAATTAATTATTTAATCTTCTATTCATTTTTCTATATAGAAGGCGACGAAAAAACCGATGAACATATAATTTTAAACTCCTATAATGTTTTGTTAATTAATATAAACTCTTTATATCAATTAACATAATTATTTACTCTAAAATAATTTTACTAAATACTTAGAGTGACACTCTTAATGTCATAATATATGTACTCAAACTAATGTTCATTAATATAGTCATTACATATGTATTAACCATCCACTTATATTTATAATAAATATACATTTATAATCTTTTAACCTCTCAAATTATATTTTTATCTTGATAAACATTATTTCTTGTTTGAATAATTAATTTATAATGATTATAAAATACACGCTAATTATTTGATCCTCACACTAACAGACAAGAAAATCCATAGAAATATATTTTATTGTATTGATATTAACATTCTCAGCTATTTATTTTAATTCATTCTCAATAAGTATACTAATTCAATCTTGTGCAAAACTCTATCGAGTAAATTAAATAATAAATTAAAATAAACAAAGAATTTGCTAAATACAATAAATTAAGATCATACATATATGATTATCATTATGATAAAATTATTTGTTTATATTTAACGAAAATTATCAGCACAATATAAGTTTATTTGATCTAATTCCATATAATCATATTATATAAAACATATTTATTTTATGTCATTACATGTATAGTCAAGCGATGATGTCCAGTCACATTTTCCTTATCCTTGGGTCTTTCATGCGTGCTTGTATGAATAGCATAAAAAATAGTCTTTTTTATCCACAAGTTCGTCCCGTTCGAGAATTGGCATCAGGCTATGCCCTTTCAGTCAAGTCTTCGCTGGATTCAACCGAGTTAGTAGTTTCAGGCCAACTTTACCTTTCGTTTTTGACTTTTTGATTAGCTTAGGCTAATTAGTATGCCACTTTCTCTTATTATTATTAGCTAGTGCAGCTGTAATTCTTTCCAATGTTTTTTCCTTTTAGCAAATGACTGTTTTACCAATAGTTGAGTAGTTGAGACCCAATCTTTGTCTTGGTTATAAGGCCGCGGGTTTGTTATATCAAATCAAGCCTACTGGCTGTCAACTCGACCTAAGGAAGTTGTTCTGTTGGCATACGTTTATAGAAAGAAGAAAGCCCGACCTGCTAACGCGGATGCCAGCTCAAGTTCCTTCTCTTGAGCTAGAAGGAATGACGTAATGTAATTTCCCTTGCCCAGGAAAAGTTAAATAAATCAGGTTCGGTTCGGTTCGGTTCATGAAAAGAAAGTAAATCAAAAGCTAAACTAACTATTTTACCTGTTTTGGAAACAGAGTAAATCATACAGAATGGTACTCTTTTTTCCAAAACCGGAGCGCAATACTTATTCATCACTTCCTTTCTTTCTTGCTATTTTGTGTCCGGTTCTATTCATGAAAGAAAGGAAGAGAGTAAGATATTAATTAAGACTGTTATTATGATGAAAACCAATAAGAACTTTACCAAATACATGACTTTAGCTTTAGTGTTATTTCTTGTAGGTATTTTAGGCTTTGTACTAAACTGTAAAAATATTATTCTTATGCTAATCAGTATTGAGATGATGTTACTAGCGGTGACACTATTAGTTATTATTAGCTCATTTAGCATTGATGATATTGTAGGTCAAACTTACAGCGTCTATATTATTGCCATTGTCGGTGCAGAATCTGCTATCGGTCTTGGGATTTTAGTTGCATTTTACAGACTTCGAGGTTCAATTAATTTACGTTAAATGTATTTAAGTATTTTAGCTTTACCTTTATTAGGTTCAATCACGTCTGGACTATTCGGACGTAAATTAGGAGTTACTGGTGCACAAATTATTACTTGTGTATGTATGCTTACTTCATCACGAATAGAATTACTGTCCGCTTTATAATTCCCATTGCCCATAACTAAGTGTGCTAAAACTACTGGTGAAAGTAATTCTACAATGTTTAAAGGAATGACTTTGACATATTTATTAGTATAAGTGTATTATTCTGAGTGTACGAACCCAACTCACGTACCACTTTAATCGACGAACAGTCGAACCCTTCCCAACTGATACACCAGGAGGATGTGATGAGTCGACCAATTAATTGTTATGTATGACAAAATTATCACATTACCTTGACCTAGACCCCCTATGAGTTACACACCTCCATTCAAACTCTAAGGGCAAAGCGCTTTTTTCTATTCGCCGACACTATGCGGGGAATTAAGAAAATAGCAATTTGTCATTCTCTAACCTATCTATATATACAAGGGAAAGCCTAAACCTTACTCGGGCAAAGGTTTATAGTGCTACCATTCCTTTCTTATTCGAAGTAGGCCGACTTTCCTAAAAGTGGCTTAAAAGAGCTCCATCCGGCCTAAGATCAGGCCAAAAGGTGTAGTCGATGGACAACAGATGAATATTCCTATACTATCCCTTGTTGGTCCCGAGGGACGGAGGAGGCTAGGTTAGCTAAAAGATAGTTATCGGTTCAAGGACGCAAGGTGTCCCTACTTCTTCAGGGTAAGAAGGGGTAGAGAAAATACCTCGAGCCAATGTTCGAGTACCAGGCGCTACGGCGCTGAAGTAACCCATGTCATACTCCCAGGAAAAGCTCGAACGACCTTCAACAAAAGGGTACTTGTACCCGAAACCAACACAGGTGGGTAGGTAGAGAATACTTAGGGGCGCGAGACAACTCTCTCTAAGGAACTCGGCAAAATAGCCCCGTAACTTCGGGAGAAGGGGTGCCTCCTCACAAAGGGCAGTGACCAGGCCCGGGCGACTGTTTACCAAAAACACAGGTCTCCGCAAAGTCGTAAGACCATGTATGGGGGCTGAAGCCTGCCCGATGCCGGAAGGTCAAGGAAGTTGGTGACCTGATGACAGGGGAGCCGGCGACCGAACCCCCGGTGAACGGCGGCCCTTTGATTCTTTCGAGAATGAGGAATTACAAAAACAAAGACAAGCAGGGACTTGATTACGCTTACTGGATTTGCAGGGCCAGGGATACTTCCATTTATTGGGGATTTCACTCGCCAGCTCCTTCTCCAATAGCGGCAAGAGATTGTTCGCATTGATTAAGTGAGAGAGGACTCCCACTTTCTCGTATATGACGGCTCTCTTCGATGCTAGCAATCGTGTTTGACACTTTTCCGCACTTTTTTCAATTCCATTTCTTTATATTCTAGCTGAAAGAGAGACTTGACCTTTACTTAGAGAGGGGCAGCGGTACCATGCTCTTCCGTGCTCGTAGGTTGACTTCCCTTATACATCCAGCTTCACTAATGTGAATAGGTTTTCCTAAATAGTGACTCTGTGGTGTATGGAGTGGGTGGGTTGGTTATATACTCTTATGCGTGTTCCTTATTCGAATCTTTTGGTATGTATTGTCCCCTAACTATAGATCAGATCCACCGCCCTATATACAGGGGGGAAACTCCATTCCAATATGACAATACATTCTTAATAAGGTAAACTATCTTTATTATTATGAATTATTTGAAGATTTTAACTTCAAATATAAATTATAAATTTATCCTGATCATTACTCTTTGTGTATATATATATATGTCGTAGATGAAACTGGGCTAAGCTTAAGAAATCACAAAAATATTTCTATTATCTACCCATGATAGGTTGAACATGTGGAAAACTTTTCAAATAAATCAAATATCGTTTGGTATTTTTTTTAAAATTAATTTATAAAGTAAAGAAGAAACTGAGATTAATTTAAAAAAATATCAAAAAATATTATATTTATTTGAAACTTTTTTCACATATTCATCACATCATGGGTAGATAATAGAAAATTTTTCGTAATTTGCTAATGTAACAATGTAGGGTTTGTGATTTTAAATTCAAATTGGAAATCCCCAAATCAATTCAATCAAAGATTTTCAATTTTTCCAATCTAACCCCTAATTTTAGACAATTAATTCAATCATCGCTCAAATCATTCCTTAGCTGAAAATCTGATTTACAAATCAGATTTAAACCAAGGTATAAATTAATGAATCTAGTCGGAATATTGTCCATGAACCGAAGGAATTCAGATTTTCAGAGTAGCAAATCCCGACAAAACCGGATTCTCAGGAAACAGTAGGATTTCTTTCTAGAAATCCGACGCTAAACAGAATGAAGGTGGTCGGAAAGTGACTAAATTCTTATGGAGATCAGAATGGAAAATAGCTGAAAATCCGAACTCATTGATTTTCAGCTCGAAAAATCCGATCGGATTGCAGATTTCACGGAGGGGCGCGGGGTGAACCTCCCCTATAAATAGAGGAGTTCAGGTGTTGGTGATTTCACACCACAGCTCCCCTCCCTCTCGAGTTCTCCATAAAGATAAAGAGAAAGTGAGTTTACTTGGTCTTCAAAGCAGCAAGCTCCGACCACCGCCCAGTCTCCGACGAGAAGGAACTCCTCGGTTGAAAGCTCTGACGAAGCCCTCTCGGCCTCCATCGACGACCCACTTCCTGAGTAAGCCTCCTCTCGGCCTCCGTCGCACTCTCCCTCCCTCTCTGAAATTTTCTCTTTTTGATTCTCCCTCTCACTCTCTGCAGAAATCGCGAAGGAGGAAGACACTAGTTCAGTTTTAAGGAAAAAATTGAACCGGTTCACTTAAGACAACCCGACCCGAACCGGACCAGCAGTGAACCAAACCAACCTGAACCCGACCGATACTGTTCACCCGACCCAAACCGAACTGGCACTGTTCACCGACCCGAACCGGCACTGTTCACCCAACCGGAACCGATACTGTTCACTGACCTGACTCGAACCGGACCCAAACCAATTTTCGACCCGAATTAATCCGGACCGATCGAAAATTTAACCGGTAAGAAATTTCTGCCCAATTTCTTCTAAAGTTAGAATAATTTAAGTGTGACTTTAACATTGGTATTCGAATTAGGCAGGAAAGATTTTGGGACCGTCCGATTCAATCCTAATCGATCCAACCGATCCAATCCGACCTGATAAAACAATGTAAGGAAATTCTGCTCAATTTACTTTGAAATTGGATTTATTAAGTAGGATTTTAATATCAAAAATTTTAATTGAGCAGGATATTAGTCTAGAAATTTTTGGAAAATCCCGATAAACACTAATTGCTCGGAATCCAAGTAAGTGTAAATACAAGTTTTTACAAGGTTTTGGCTACGGCCCTACATCACATGATAGATTACTTTTCTTTATTACTGTTCTCTTTTATCATACGTTTTCGATGGTTGAGCACATATGTTAGAATATCAACACAGAATTATTTAAAAGATAAAATGGGTAGGATATTTGCATGTGTATGAAAATGATGGAATTGACGGAAAATGTGATAGCAAAAGCCTGAACGACAGTGAAATGGTGAGCTTGAACATATGTACTGACGTGATAGCAAAAGTCTGAACGACAGTGAGATAGTGAGCTTGAACGTTAAAAGTAAAAGATGATGAAGCCTAAACGACAATGAGATGACTAAGTCTTAAAAGAAGGTTGAGTTTTCAACTAGTATGCAACTGTTAACAGGATTTGGTAAAAGTAAAAGTAAAAGTAAAAGTTTTACAATTTGCACGTATTTCCACTTACTGAGATTTTCTCATAGTTTTTAACTTGTGATGTAGGTGAATTTCTATCTAAGAAAGAGCTAACTGCGATTGAGAACCCTCCAGTGGCAAGCGAGCATACAGATGAAGAATATATTGTTGATTTCGAGGAAAATGATTTAAATTAGTATGCTTTAAATTTTTAAAAATGATATTTAATGTTTTATTTCAATTTAAGATTTTAGAATAATTATGTTGAATTTTTATCATTAAATAAAGTCTCATAAATGGTTTTAATTATACGATAGTTTCAAGATTTTGACAATTACAAAGTTTCACAAAATTAAAGTTTTTAATTAATGTTTAAATTATGATTTCACGCTCGATTTTCAAATCAATTTGGAAAAAATTATAGAGATTTCAAATTCAAATTGGGGATTTTTAATTTGGGGCGTTACAGCTAAAACTTGTATGATTTATCATAATATTTTTATAAAATACTAAAATAAAATTACAATAAATTATACATGTGTTAAAAAATAACGAAAATTTTCAAATTATCTTCTCATTAAGTAGTGAACATGTGGTAAAAATTTCAAGTGAATCCAATATTGTTTGGTAATTTTTTAAATGAGGGTTTAACGAAATTGTTGATAGAAGGTCAAAACTGATAACAGAATCAAAATACAGGGTTCAGTTTGTCGATGTTTTTAGTACAGGGGGCTAACTGAAATACAGTGCATAGTACATAGTTCAAATCGATAATTACCTTATATTTTATCATCCATGTTGGATGATTTGTAGATAGAAGAAGTTGCGATTTTGGGGAGGATAGTACTTGTAGAGAAGAACCATTGCAAGAACAGAAAGAAGGGGTTTTGTGGATTTAACAAACTCGAGAGATAAGTAATTTGGAAGATATTAGGCGATTTTGGGGGACGATCGAGCTCCAAGGCCGACTTCAGGGACTTATTTTCTAACTCTCCTAATTTCAAGAACTTATTTATTTAAAAAAAGTTCAAAACTTGTTCTTCATCTCTAACTCAAATCGACAATTATTGACGTGAAAATTATTGTTTTTATTAAACTTTTTTATCCGGGTTTGACTTACCAAACTCTAACATCATGCCTACTTATCAATACATTGTTACTTATTGGGAAAGGCAACTCTTATCTCTTGAAATCTCACTTTTGTGGATTACCCTTTGATAAAAGCTTGGCGGCGGTTCTTCTCTTTAACCCAAAAGCTGACTCTGGTTCATGTACATGATATAACTAAACACCTCAAATTCTCAACTCCTAATTGGCCACGCCTATTTGACTTTATCTTTTTCTGCTGATCTTACGTGTAGAATGATCTCTTTGGCCACATCCAACGACTAAATGTCCACTGCTGAGAAGCGCAGATGGGAGGAAGAATAGGGTTTCTGCAGGAACTGGGACCAACCCAGAATTGAAGATGAAGTTATACAAAGGAATGGGATGATTTCAGAGCTTAGAAATAATGGGTTTTTATTATTTTAGAGAAGTGGGATAGCATATTGTACACGAAAGATGGTATAATATTGCCAAAGAGATGATTTGGACAACCACTTTGACTGTGTCATTCTAGAGAGAGAAAGAGAGGAGAGAGAGAGGATCACCGAAAGAATATCAAAGTGGGATTATATTTAAACATAAACCACAAAAATGGGGAAGCCCGAGAACAAGCCAGAGAACATCACCGCGACAAACCCCACTCAATTCATGGATAAAACATTCTCTCTTTTGTTCTTTAATTATTGCTGCAAATTCAAGAAATCTATGATTAGGGTTTACCAAAAAAAAAATGAGGAAGACAATGGGGCGGTGCAGTTTGGTTTAATTGCTTCGAGGTTGTGTTGATTTGGCAACTGTAATTCCTTAAAATAAGATGGTTTTTCAATGATCTTAATTTTAGATTATAACTTGTAAATGCAAAGATTTGCATATGTGTTGGCATTTGATTTTTTGACAATATATTATGGAAATAATAAAGTATTTCATTATTTTCCGAATTGACAATTTATTTCTTGGTGATCAAGAAATAGTTAATTCTGATGATATTGGTGCTGGTGATGCTTATCTGATGTTTATGATGATATTGGTTATCTTCCTATGGTGATTATTTGGTGATTATGCTGCTTTTATAGTGGTTGATATTCTCTTATACATATTATTGTCTTTTTATGACAAAAAGGGGGAGTATGCTCTCATACCATATTTTTGATATGATGATGATTAAAGTATTTTTATGTTGAATTAAAGTCTCAATTCAGGGGGAGTTACATTCAGGGGGAGTTATTGAAATTCTGGGTTATATTGATTTTGCCAAAAAATGTCAAAGGGGGAGATTGTAAATGCAAAGATTTGCATATGTGTTGGTATTTGATTTTTTGACAATATATTATGGAAATAATAAAGTATTTCATTATTTTCCGAATTGACAATTTATTTCTTGGTGATCAAGAAATAGTTTATTCTGATTATTGGATGGCATCATATTAACAAGCATGGAGATTCTGTGGAAGAGAAAAATAAGGAAACAAGAATATTATGAAAGTTATTGAAAAAGCTAAAGGCACTTGCTTTTTGAAAAAGTTTGTTTTGGTAAGCCGATTTGATGGAGATTTGGTGAAATCTATTGGGCTTCGAGTTACCATGAATAATGGAATGCTTTCCTAATTTTTTGGACGAATATCCAAGTTGTTGGAGATACTTTCCTAAAGTGTCACACGTGGTGTCACTCAACCGAATTTGTTAAGATTTGTTTTCCTTAATTCTTGCGGTGTTAATTCTGTTTTGGTAACTGAATTAAATTGAAGATATGGTTGTTGCCTATTATATTTAAGCCTTCATTTTTCTGAAGAAGGTGGCTGAAGACATTATTCTTGAGAGGTAAAAGTTTTTTATTCTTTGGGGCGATTTTATTCTACACCGACGATTGTGCGTGTCCAGCAATTGTTAATCCTTTCATTCACACTTACTGTGAGTCGTCGGTGATTGTTCTTCAGCAGACGGAATTTTTGTTATTCACGAGAGAAGATTTCTTCATCTTAGCGTGCCGTCGTTTTTCTTTCACGCCCAACGTGTTTGCGTTTGGGTTTGTGATTGTTTTACACACTCTTCTTATTGGGTTTGCTGTGGATTTCATCGATTTATTGAGTGTGTTGAGTATTGCGTCCGAAAACAACACTCTGGTGTTCCAGGAGGTGTCCCAGGAGGTAATATTTCTTTGTTCTTCATTGAAGCTCAGTCTCGGGAGGAGGCTGTATCCGAACTCAGGAGGAGTTCTGTTTTTAGACAAGGGGAGCTTGTCAAGTTGATCGTGGGCGAGGGGATCTTGCCATAACACGGATTCCAGGAGGAATCAACAACAAGGGGATCTTGTTGTTATCTAGATCTCGGGAGAGGTCAATATAAAGTCGAGGGGAGCTCGCAAAAACAGTTTCTTTGGGAAAGTTAGCTAGAGGCGGCGACAAAGATAAGAGGGAGTCTTTATTTGTATAAGTCTGATTGTCTTGTAACTTTGTGAACTCAAAGAAATATTTTTATATCTGGGCGTGGCCCCACAGACGTAGGCTGGTTGCCGAACTACGTTATTAACCTCCTGTGTCATTTATTTTCGCATTTTTATATTGTCCATCATTGCATTCATTATCGGTGTCACACGTAACACCCTGTATGACACCGCATAACTAATCGTAATCTTTCATAACTAAATAACTTATCTAAACACCCTCCTAAACTAAATTATGAACTTTAATTATTTGTAGCATAGTTAGTAATTTATTACATATTATATTTTAATTGTACGATTATTATTATCACATTAATAAATATATTTAGAGAATAGAATAAAAGAGTAAACATGTTTAAATCCACCTTTGGTGACCAACGGGAACGTCACCCCAAGAAGAGACAATTGTAGAAGTCGGTCATGTAAAGTCAAATACGATCCAAAATTCTGTTGACTGTGAGAGTTCAGCTCACACAGTGGCGTGTATAACTCACTTGAGAGACAAAAAAGGTATATTAGGAATGAGATGATTCTCTCTACTTAATACAACGTGTTTTGGGATAACAAAAACAAAAATTTTCAGACTCTTACTCAAAACAAACAATATTGTACTTGATCAACGGAAGGTTCCACAAAACGTATCATTATTCATAATTAATTAATTTAATAATTAAAATAAATTATAAATACTTGATATATTAATTTTGCAATTATCGTTAATGCTCTACCGAATCATCTCCTATAAAAAGGCAGAGTTTAATCGACTGCTGAAATTCCTCTGCTTGAGTGTTTAGTTACAGACGAAAAACAGAGCCGTTTCGTCGTTAGCCAAGCCAGCGTCTTTTTCTCCGAAATCAATCTTTAGTTTGATGTTTTCATCTTTCTGTGTGATAACTTGTTATTTTTTTTGGAGTTAAATCGGTTAAAAGAGACGAGAGATTCCATTTTTGTTTTTCGAATGTCGCTGGGTTTGTTTTGTTAGCGAGGATAAATCAATGCCCTCGGTCTTTTGCTTTTCGGAATCAGAATCCGGTGAGGAAATCTGAAGCGGCTGACAATCTTCCTTCTACTTCGTTGATTCTTTGCCTTGTCTTTTTGTTTTCTGAGAAAGTGACGGCCATGGCGAAAAGTTCAAACTCGGTAAGAACAGCTCTGTAATTTTGTTCTTCGGATTGAAAATGGTGGATTTCAATCTTTTCTGTCTGTAAATTTGATTCAACGTCTTGGAACAGGATTTGGGTTTTTCTTCTGTGGTGGGGAAAAAGAATACAGAGACATTACTGATTATGGATCATGCAAATGGGTTTCAGTGTAGAACAGAGTCTGATAGCTTTTTCATCTGCATGCCCAGCCCTGCAAATACCTCCATTAAAGAAGATATTGCAAACTCAAGAACTCCAGTAAGCTCTCTCTCTCTAGAAAACAAGCAAGTGAATTCTTTGCAAAACCCATTTTTCGTATGTTTCTAATTCTAATTTTTCCAGTTTTCGATGAACTAATGAAATAATCCAGATAATCTAACGATTAAACTTTTTTTGGAAAAAAAAATTGCAGACAAGTATCGGACGAAATGGTTTCGTCAGCAGAAGCCTCAAGAAAATTACTTCAAAACTTGCCGGAGATTCTCTCCCACCAAAAGGTACTAAAAGACAAGATTGTATTTGACTGTTCTTAATCCACGATTTGTTACTGATTCTTTTTTTTTTTCTGGGTTTGTCTGGTCTGATTAAAAAGAAAACCCTCTATGTATAAACATGCCGGAAAAGTCACCGGACATAACCGTTGGACAAAAGCACCATCCTCAGGCCAGCCAGCAAGTTCATCACCAAATAACCATCACCACCGGAAACACGAGTAACCCGATTACCGGCTCCGGCAACAGTGTAAAGCGAAGTAGCCTTAGGAGCAATAGTTTCAAGCGAACTGCACTTAAGTTTCTTCTGAAACCCAGAAACGTCGCCATCTTTTTCGCCTCAGTGTAAGTAGAATCATCATCATCTCTGTTCCATCATCATATCGTTAAGATTATTGCAAAAAAACGAAAAGCCCATTTGATTTTGGACGTTGTTTTGTGACAGATCCAGCGCCGGTTCCATCTTGCTTCTTTTTGGCATCATGATCAACAACAACGTCTTCTATAACGAGGATGTCTACTATTACTGAAACGAGCATCGCAGACCCATAATAGGCAGCGGCGCAGTTTGGGCAACGACGGCATCAACAACCACCACCCTAAACACGCACAGCCTAGTCTAAGCACAGAATTAGAAACTGTATATTCTACTTGAGTAGAAAAATAACGATAGTTTTTCTATTTAGAGTATGAAATGATTGAATGGAATATACCAGCTTATAGATGTCCATCTTCCTGTAATCTCGAGTAGGCTCGAGGCTGAGGTTTTCCATGTGAGTAGGCTTTTAAGAAAGCAGGAAATAGGGAGGTGCTGTAAATATGAGTGCTCTGCAGCCTGCAACTGGTTAGGGAAGTAAAGAGGAGTTGAGATTGAGCTGCGGCTGTAATAGTGTAATTGAGATTCCTGTTTTTATCGGAATTCTTGTTCTGGTTTAAGAGAAAGGTCATTTATTGATTGTGAGCTTTTCAGAATTTATCAATTTTAGTGTTGTTTTTTCTATTATAAATGTTTCTCTCAAATTTCTTCAGAAGAGTTGTTCTCCTGGTGTAAATTCTTCCTCTCGATATATTTTTGTTTTTTTTAAAAAGGAAAAAATAAAATAAAATAAGTATATGTTCGTGAATCGTGATGAGCCCTTTCCAACTACTCCAATCTCATTGGGAGCCTTTACTTTATTTGTTGGGATTTCATTTCCAAACCAAAATTAGTAGAGCAAAGAGACCAAAGTCAGCATTAAACCGTTGAAATCTAACCGGAACTGGGAAAATAAATAATGAAAGCCGATATTTACCTAAAAATCCAAGACAGGTACAAAAATCGGTACAATAAGTAGGGGTGGGCACGCAGGAACCGGACCGGACCGGTCATTTCGGGAATTAATTTATTAGGACCGGAATCGGTCCCATGAAGAACCGGTACCGAACCGGTTCCTCCCGAAATTAATTTTTCGTTGGTTCATCTTCTCTATGTTTTTACTTTGTAACAGATGGTCTAAGATTGCATCTCATCTCCCAGGAAGAACAGACAACGAAATAAAAAACCACTAGAATACCCACGTAAAAAAGAAATTAAAAAAAATGGGTATCGATCCTCAGACCCACCAACCAATTTCTTCTTCATCTGATCGAAAAACAAAATCCCATCAAGAGAAAGTCCAAGAAAAACACAAAATCCAACAACTTTGTGATACTAATCATGAAACGCCAACAACCTACTGGACCGCCATTGAAGGTACCTTCAAAGAAGAAGACAAAATCGTGACAGAAAAAACAGCAGCCATTGATGCAATTCCTCCTCCTTCTGCATCTTCCTCTTCATCTTCCTCAATGTCCTCTGATTCAAACCCTCCATCGACCTTTTTTCAAGATCTGCAGTTTTTTCCAGATTTTGGGGGGGCCCTGTGATTATTATGACAGCATCGGCTGTAACTTAGGATTTTGGCCGGAATATGAGTGTGTAAACAATTAGGAGACGGTGGTTGATGAAGATGAAGCCTCAAAGCTGATGGTTTATAATATATTAGAAACATTCATCAGGGAAGGGGCTTTTCTCGGTAGTCCCACGGTTCCCGGTTCTGTGAGCAACAGAACCGGGACCGTGGACCGCGGTTCCGGTCCTCATGGATATGGGAACCGGAACCGCGACCATAACCCAAAAACCGCCCAAATAACCGGACCGAACCGACAGTCCAGTCCGGTCCACCGGTTCCGGTCCACCGGTTCCGGTCCGGTTCTGCCCACCCCTAACAAGAGGTTTTAAGACTCAAACATATATATTAAATTGAAATCTTAAAATTAATGAGATTCTCAACATGAGTCTAACAGGACAGACCCAAATAGAATTCCGAGCAACTATGATCTCATTGTCTTAATTTCTTGGTCAAATTCTTGTTTCCTAATCTATATAATTCATTTATATTTTTCTGAGAGAGAATTAAATTAGATAACGAATAATGTAACAAAGGGAGATTGAAGATATCATTCCGTTCATAGATAAAGTCACATTTTACATCAGTGTACTACTTTAGACAACGCTAGAATGGCTGGAATTTTGTCATTAGTATGTCTTAACCAACTTCTCTAGAAAGGGGGCGAACAAAGATGATAGGAGAGCTCAAAAATTCTTCCTTCACGACTTAAACCAGAATGTTGTAGCCTAAGTTTATTGTTATTTTTTCATATAAACAACGAGGGAACCAGTTTAATTAAAAGGCAAAAGAAGTGAATTACCTTGGTCCGCTTGATTTATGCTTGGCCTTGTCTATAAGAGGTCTTAACTGCTTTTTTTCGGCAAGAACTTTGAGAAAGTTGAACAGAAATGGAATGTAGTTGTGCTTCCTCCTAATATTTTCTGTCTTCCACTTCTTGATCTTCTCTTCTTCAATCAAGATCTTCTCGGTCGCACTCTCGATGCCGGAATTTACTTCGGATAGCGATTTGTTCAGCACTTCAGTGTCACTGTCGTCGACTAGTCTTTCGGACTGGAGGACGGCTAGCTGCTGCAAGATTCGTTCTCTCTTCTTTTGTAGTTCCTTCAGTTCGGCAGTGTACATTTCCTTTCTGTTCTTGATAATTGCCATGAGATTGAATTTTATCTCGCTTTTGGAGTACCTTTCAATGCGTTCTTGAATCTCGGGCTGGACGATTCGCAGCCAGTCCAGGTCACCTCGGCTGGCAGGGCAGGGGCCGAGGCTAATAGGACCCTCCTTCAACCCATCAAGCTCATAAATCACCCCATCTACCGGTAAATAGCTTATGAAATGGTACACATTATCGTCTTTTTCAGCTGTTTTTTGCTCTTCTAGGACAAAGGGCTCTGGCCTGGCGAAGCTGTTGTGTGCTGAACGTATAGCTTCGTTATTATTGATGGCCAGACCTTTCAGTTCAGAGGGAAAGTTCTTGGTGAACTCTTTCAACTTGGCTAGTTCCGGACCAATATCCACATCCACACAATTCATGAGAATAGATAACATTGCTTGGGTTGCACAAGCATTGTTGATAACCTGCCCCCACAGGTCAAAGGCAGCAAGTTAGAAAAGATAAAGCAATAATCATGTTGATCAAGATAATTCAACACCAACAAGCCTGACCTGGCTTGCGAAAAACAAGTTAGGGTTGGGATCCTTGATCACCAGGCGGTCATCTTTTTCTCCGGGCCGCCATTTGAAGAGGAGAATCAATCCATATACAGGCCTGCACATGAGGGGGGAGAAAACCAAAAATCAGTGATCCTTACCATGATGCACACTAATAAGTCTATCTACCCGAGTTTCAAAAGTAAAAGGCATCAGACCTTAAACTGTTCAGATAATCGAGATCCAGCGAATATAACTCTTCAACCTGCAAGACTCGTGTAGATGAGACTACAGTACATACTCTGTAACATTACTACCCACAAATTAAATTAAGTATATTTAAAGGAAACAAGTAACTGTAAACAATTTTGTTTAAGCCATAGAAATTTAATACTTTCATCCACTTCATCTCTGATAATTATGATTTATTTTCACTAATGATATCAAATAAATTAAAGCTTTCTAAAACTCGAGGAACTCACCTTTTTTTTCTTCTGATAACAATAAACTGTCATTTATAAATAGATCTAAGAGTTTTACTTTTCAATGGAGTTTCATTTCTTGTCAACTCTTATACTCTTCCAAGGAAGATAGTGGTTTGCTATTTAAAGGCAGAGGTCAACTGATCTTATTTTTCAAATAGTCATAATGCTAAATAATTTTATATATTCATTGAAAAATACTGCTAGCAAAATTTCAGCCACAATACTATCTTTGATCAAATACTATATTGTTAACAAGCTGCAAATCCACGTAAAAAAATCTTCCAGAACTTACATATAAGTCACTTTTCCATTTTTATGTTAGTTGCAAGAAGCAAGCTCATTGTACCTCATTGTCATAAATTTTGAAAATTAAACATGGTTTCTTGAACATTCTGTATACAACGACAAAATAAAAGAACTACCCACAAGATTTTTCATTCATAGGATCTCGAGATCTTTTATGTTAGGATAATGAATAGGTCAATGAAAAAGCAGGCACATGAGATATACTATATTAAACATACTTGTACTCCCTTTACTTGCATCTGCTGAATGAGTTCTGTAAAGACACCTGAAAAATAAAGCAACATTATGATAAGAATAAGTGAAAGAGTGAAGAAATTCCATAACAAACAAATGTAGAAGTTTCATTTTCAGTACTAATAAATTTTATAACAAGCAACGGAAACATTTAATTTGTTTTCTCATTTAAAACAACTATCTAGCCAAACAACAGCATTGTTTGTCGCATTACTCGCTGGAATTCTAATTTGATTGTCGCTAATTTGAAAGGCTTAGGATTTTCAAAGCATAAGCCCAATTCAAGAATGCACAGCAAGTTGATTTCAATAAATTTCTTTCAGAAATATGTTATCTTCATGCAAAAGACATATTTAAAAAAACTCTGGGTTCAAATCTACTTTGTAAATTATAATATCAGTTCCCACACAAGTATCCTGTAACTATATCTGTATAGCATGCCTTCACTGTGCAATTTTCAAAGATCCGGATCAATAATTAAACACAATATCAATCTCTCCATGTCATCTGTCAAACCAAAAACTAAGTTGATTACCAATCCCAACTCCATGTTATGTCATCAAAGAAAACATATCATCTTCTACTACAACCTCTCCAGATATGTATGAAAAAAGGAAACAATGACAAAGCTTCAAAACACAAAAACGCAGAGATATGTTGAACTCAATACTGAAACATCCTTAAGAACAACATACTAAATCAATTTTTTAAGCAGAAAAAATGGCAACTGCTTTTTCCAAAATCCTTGAAAAGCTAATGCCAAAGCTGAATCAAATCTTCTCATTGTGCAGCTGTACACATTCATTGTGAAGACAATTATACTATCAATGTGTACAGTTATTTACTGATTAATTTTGAATTTGAGTTAGACGAGAGGATCAATACCTAACAGTGGTTACAAAAAATAAGTGCTGGTGGAGTTAATCGGAATCAAGTGCCAGAAAGGGAATTTATATGGCAACAAGGAAGGTAGCTCAAGCCTCAAGAAATGATTGGAAGAGTTTAATTAGACAGCAATAATAGTTGCTTGAGAGAGGAAAGCTTTGCCAAAGCAGACCAAGCAATTATAATGTCTATTACTCATATATATGCAAGGTAACAATGAAGGAATCTAACAAGACCATACCTGGATCAGACTCAATTGCACACCAAGCCATTGTAGAAAACGATACACTGCAATAAGTAAATAGGGTGTTAAGCTGATCGACAAAATTGCTAAAAGAAATAATGATTAATGTAGAAAAGATCTAGTTAAAACAAGTCTCCAGAGCGAGGAATTCCTGAGTATTTCCTCTTAGTTATCATGTAACGACTATGGGATGGACTAATACAGCATTTAAATCAAACTTTTCAGGTTGCAACTAGATTTTTCCTACACTAATCTAGTATCTTTGATGAGTGAAATAATAGTAGCAAAAAATTAGAAAAAAAAATGGGCGAAATGATTAATATTTGTTTGATCATTAATAATCACACCATCAAGCAATGTTAAACGTACTAATCTAAAATAATATCCATCTGTTGTTGGTTATATAAAAACAGTACACATAAACAACACAACAAGAAAAACGCCTCCAAAAGGACTCTCTTTCACTTCTATTCCTATATTTCCTTCTATTCTAGCTAGACCTTCTGAGTAGGAATAATAAGGTACAGATTTAAAGTCAACGACAGACACTATAAACCTGAAATAGCAGTAACCAACCAAAATCTGGTAGGAGGATAGCTAAAGGTCAATTAAATCAACAAGTGGTCGTTTACCTTAGGTCAGTCTCCAAGGTGAGGTCGTGGTGCCGAAATGAGATTTTCACAGCAGCCCGAGCTTGAACAGTTAGGGTAGTTTCGCGACAGAGTGGAATTGAGATTGAGGAAGGACTCAGAAGAGAGGCTAAGAATTAGAGAGAAACTGAGAGAGACGATGGAAAAAAATTTGCGCCGAATTTTGGAGGGTAGAGGGTAGTTTTGGGTGACTAAAATTTATCCGAACGACCGGTTCAATTAGATGCCATTCTATGGAAGGGTGTTCATGGTCCGGTGCGGTTCGGTTTAATTAAAATTATTATACTAAAAATTGATTATTTTTTCAAAGTATAATAATAATTTGATTCGTTTCGTTTATTTTCACTTTTTTGTATGTCAAACCGAAGCCGAACCAAATTTATCGGTTTCTGAATTTTAGAATTGAATATTGGTTCCGTGGATTTGAAAATCAACCAAACCAAACCAAACGGTTCGAGTTAGTTTGACAGTTCCGGATCGGTTTTGAACCCCGCTGATTCTTTTGTCTTCAATTAAATAGCTACTTTTTTTATTATCCTTTAAAAATTAATTGGCTGTTAATATAAAAGGGAAAGTAAGATAATTAGCCATCTCCAAAGCAGCGCGCCTTAAAACCAAGAACTATTTATTCCCTTTCATCTGAGGTGCGGGTCTGAGATCTCATGGAAGCGCTAAAGTTCTCTCCATTTCTTTCTTCTCCGGTATGTATTCTGAAATTCCGTCCAATTCATCGTTGTAGTTCTTTGTCCATTTCCGACGCGCCACGATCTGTTTGCTATATCATTCATCTATCCCTTCTTTTCTATGGCAATTCGATTTTCATTGCTAATTAAGTTTTGGTACCATTATAAAGTTCTTAAACTTCTCCATTGTTTTCGTCTTGCTTTTTTTCCTGAAACGGATAGAAGATGAGCTCGCCGCTGCCTTTGCTTCTAGTTACTTTGCTAGTGGTAGCTCTGGTTCATTCTGTATCGTCCATGCCGTCCACCTCTCCTGCATTTCTCTGGCCTCCTCACCACGATCACGAGTATGAGTTATCGTTTTTTTTAATTATTATTGTAAAGCTCATTGTGATTGGATACGATCCTAATAAATGCTGATGAAGGTATTTCTATTTTATTTTTTCGTTCAGTCCAGTGACTTCTTTCCTTAAAGTGTTCCACTCCACTTAGTGTTGGATGAGAGGAACTCCTCTTTTGCAGGGGAAGGTAATGGTTATCTGACTCGAGATATGAATTGCTGGCTTTTGATTTGGCGATGCTAGATTTGTGTTATGGCAGCAGAGAATTGCAGAACTCTTTGTTTATCAACATTTAATTTTTGGTTATCACCTTCTGGTAAAATTGTTAGGGCAGCAAGTAGAGATTGAATTTCTACATTTACTTGATTTTTTTGATGATGCAATTTTGGCAAAGCTAGTCGGAATCTTCTTTAACTCAAGATAATTGCTAATTCTCAATTGCTGCTTTTAGTTTTGCATTTCATGAAGTAACTCTCCATCTTTTCCAGGGCTTAATGAGCAATAGTTGATCTTTCTGATGATGGAAAATTGGTTCTAGTATGTATAAACTTACTCAAACTGGTTGCCTATTCAACTACACATTCTAAATTGATGGTGTGTGCTTCATTGATTTGATAATGTCAACTAGGAGCTAATGAGAACGGTAGAATTTCAAAAGTGATTGATATTTGCTTGCTAGTTAAAAAATGATGGTGTTAGGAGTTAAAACTTCTCGAAGGGTCCATCTCTTTTGTGAATGGTGCATAACTAAAAAATATCAATGTTGGTGCCATACAGACTGTTATTTTATTTAGTAAACCTTGTTCATAATTGTACTTTTTGTCATGTGGTATGTGTTCGTTAATTTTCATGAATAATCATTTTATTATAGCCATGATCTGTAAGTTTCATTATGGATAAAAACATCATGATTCAGGATGTTAGAACAATTGATTTTCACAAATCTAATAGCAAGCAAAAATTACATAAACATGATTGTTTCTTTCTCTTTTAATAATAGAAGAAAAGTAACAGTGAAAGAGAGAAACATGCTTCATTTCTTCAGCCGTGGGTTTCGATGGAGAAAACTCACAGGTTCTATATCGAGAGAGAGAGAGGACCATTCCTCTTGAATGCATCAATCGTTAACTTCCATCAAATTAAAACATTAATGTGCACCAATAAAATGTTGACAACGTGAGCCACATCACGTGGGCATTTAAGTTGTTGAGTCTGCAAATAGTCTTCATCGAAGACTGTTGCAAAACAATCATGCAGGGTTATTGAATGCCCAACAGTATGTGTATATAAATGATCACTATATGTTTTGACAAGAAATTGGATGCATTAATCCATTAAAGTAGAATATGCTTTGTTTCTTTGTTCTTGTCCTGTATTTGTAATTGGTGATATTAGCGGAAGTTCATAAAATTTTATCCTCTATTACGACAGGTTTATAAGCACCAGACTGAATAATGGTGTTCATTATCAAACTCTTTCTCCAAAAGATCTTGCAAAGTCTATTATGTACGAAGTCGGGTGATCTAATATTCTGGTGCTTTGATTTCCTCTCAATTATTTTGTTATGGATTTGTTTTTTAGGTTTTCATGATCTGTCATTTTATTTTTTCATATTGTGTTTTATTTTTTTGCTTAGTGCTTGCGGAAGGAAACTCAGCATTCTGTTGATTTAGCATTGTCTTTATTGGCACAGAGGTAAGAGTTGTTCAAATGTTACTTCTTATTATGCAGTAATTTAGTATTGCAAGATTTTCTTTTTGACAAGAGTATTGTATTTTGATGCGGACGAGGTGATATTTGTTCTTTCTCAGGCTGAAGAAGTAAACAAGTGCCCCTTAAAAAAAAAAAAAAAAAAAAAAAAAAAAAAAAAAAGATTTGGGTCGCATCCTTCCACAGTTTTGGCATCGATTTCAAGAGCTGTGACTACGTAGAGACAAAATCACTTGTGTTTCGAGCGTGTTTAACATCTTTTTCAAGTACGAGCGACCGCATTGGCCCTCGAACA